>UYRU01042471.1:6636-22884 GCA_900617775.1 Dibothriocephalus latus | reverse complement strand
CCTTCTCCTCCTCCTCCTCCTTCTCCTCCTCCTCCTCCTCCTCCTCCACCTTCCTTTGTTTGTTTTTAAGTTCCCAAAAAATTATACTTTCCTATTTTTGTTACATAGGCAGTTAAATATTACAGCATTTTTTAAATTAATCAAAACGGCTCAGGCGACCTTGCCCTTTTTATGCCACCACTTCTTTTTTAGCAATGCTTATCACGAGACGCAGGTCCTTTTTAGGATGAAACTCAAAAGTTTCAGCATAATTTTTTACTTAAAGCCGGAAATATACCGATGGTTCACATTTGCTTTGTTCGCAATGCTATAAGACGATTTGATGAGGATGTCGTGTAAACAGAACATGAGACAGTCAACTGCCTGCAATTCAGACGTTTCCGCATAAAAATCCGGGTGAAAGTGAGTTAGTTTTTTGGTAAGGCAAGGTTCATGACTATATGGCAAAGGTAGCTCATGTGAGCTAACTCATATATCCTTAGTCCCAGCATATTGTCCTGCAAATATGGTGGTTATAGAGGTTAGGACGGGGGGGGGTAGAATAGGATGGACAGAAAAGGAAAATTTTAGAAGTTAATGTAAAGTGAAGAAAGTTGCTTCAAGCGGCCGCTGGGAGTAAGTTGTTCCGCATGTCATCTAATTCCAGAACGGTAAGTTGGACCTCAGATAAGTTGAAGTAGACAACCTCACAACCACCATTTCAATTTTTCGGGAAATTCAAGGAAGCTGCAATTTCGTAGTCGGGTTTTTCCGCAATAATTTAAACGATAATACGAATAAGGAAAATCAACAAATAGAAATCAACAACACTTCTAAGTCCAGTTCAAAAATGCATGAAGCATTTATTAAAGTATATTCCACTGCAAGTCCTAGCTCCCCATCCATTAAACCCTGTAACCGCCGTTTTCTTAGGAAAACATACAGGGCGTAGGCATTAATGAGTGGGCCTACATAAGCTACTGTTTCCAACTTTATAGTTTCTGTAAGCCTTCGTAAAGGCTTAGGTAGGGTTCTTGTTATTGTAAGCTAAATGTTTAGAATCTAGGCAAGGATCAGGGTTAGGAGTAAAGCTGGAGTTTAGGTTTGGGGACGAGAATATCTAACTTTCCTGATATTATGCGCAATTACGCGTTATCACTTGAGAGGAGCCTTCGTATTCCCATACCTAGTTGAGCTGTAAATATAAGTAGTCCTTAACGATGGGGTTCATTTAATTATCACAAAACTATTACAGCTGACTCCAGACGAAGCAAGAGGACACATTCTTACGTATTAAACTCAATTAATGAGTACGTCCAAATTTATAGTAATTCGCTCACAGTGAGGTTCCCTTTAGAGTTTACCATCAGCAAAGCGAAGATATAGGAAGAAGCATTTGGAATTATCGGGTGCATATCTTAAATTGTGCGTTGTATTTTTCCTGCTTTTCCTATCGCATCGATTTGTACGACAAAACTCAGTATAAATTATTCTTTTAGCCTACTTAACTACTTAAAAGCACCGAATGAAATTTGAGATACTCTGACCTTCACAGGGTATGCTGTTTCTCAGAAAACTTAAGTTAGCTAGAGGCTGCCTTAAATATTGACAGTAAAAAAACCACATATTTTCACCATAAATTGCACGCATGAGTATTTTAATAATCCTGATTAGAACTTAAAGGATTTTGTTAAAGGAAGTTCACTATGAGGCGAGAAAACCATTCTTCCTAATAAATGCATTAAAAGGTCAGTCAGAGACCAACGTAGTTTAAATTACTTTGTCATAAAAGCATGAAAACTATTACACGGGCGGGTTTAGTAGTTCAGATGAAGAGAAAATACTAAACAGGCTTTCAAATATCTAAACATACAGCTGTAGTTTATCCTGGTTGATTTTTCATTTCTCAATAAAATTTATTTTGCACCTTTTCTGCAGTATACAAACTCTGCTTTTGAGTCTAATGACAAGCGCATAATTGTCAGATGATACCAATTACCTTTCTGTCAATAGCTCATAGAGTTTCAAAAACTGAAGAATTCGTAAGTGGTAACTAATGTGCTTCATTTGAAAAACGCAATCGAGAAAGTAAGCATGTTACCTTGAAACATAATTTCTAACATTCGTTGCAGAAGTTATAAACCAGGTGCTGAATAGTTCTATGCTAATTTACTTTTCTTATAATTTACAGAACAACCTAATGCTTTTATACATTTGATTATGATTTATTTCATAGGAAAGGGTAGTACGCAGCTTATTCAGCTCAGCCAGAATTATCAGTGGAACCCAAGCACTTATTATTACCGCTGCGCGTCATCAGAATTCAAGTGCGTGATGGAGAAAGATATGAACTATGTTTTATTCAAAAATGTAAAGGTTTCATCAAATACAGTAACGCCAACATTGAAATGGCGGTTGAAATTTGCAGTCCGCCGCCGCCAAATTAAACAGCACCGACACGGTTTAGATGTTTAAGGAAAAAGTGGTATGCAAAAAAGGCACGAATTGTCACCATTTAAAATAAACTGCACCTTTTGAAATTTGACTCCATACGCAGTTATAAGAATGCGTATATCAACAAAATTCAATAAATTGATATACGATTAAATCCCAAAGGTTTGTGTGTGCTTCTTATGGTAATGCATTATTTCCTGAGCAGTCAATTTCTCCAAATAAATTTTATTGTTACTTTCATGCAGTGCCTTAAGCTGCCAAAACGCATGATGCGTGGCCGTAGAAAATTCTCTCAAAATTCGGAAAATACTTGCGGACGGAAGTCAGCATATATTTTAGTGTTCAAATAAGCAGAGCACGCCGAGAGCAAGGTTTCTAATAAATGCGCGGCAAAAAGTCGCATTCGTGTACGAAGGTAGCACAATACGATAACCTTTCTCTAAAGTCATAGCTCGTTTTTTTACACGCAGGGTTATGTAATTTTCGTTTTACGCTTCTGTAAGCGTAAATATATTGTACCACTTTTTTAATAAAGTGTTATGCACACTTTTTAAGACAATTGAAACAAAAGACTCCCATCCACCTTATTTGCATTTAACCTGAGTATATTTGTGTTCGGTTCAAGTAAATTAATTTCGTCTCTGAACTAATCCAGGCATGTGTATCCATGCGAACTTACAATAGTTTTATCAATAAGACAACATAATCCTGTCGTTTCTCTACGTTGTAATTATAGTTCTTCTCTTACATGTTTGAGGCAGTCATGCCTTTGCTATTTTATTTTGGTTTTATTATATAAAATTGCATTTTAAAATCCTTATATTAATCATATTCATAGGTGCAGGCATACAGATTAAAATTAACTCTGCCATGGAATATGTTACTTTTCTTAAAGGAATTTTATTCGAAACGTCCTTCCAACTATTTACCTTGGAAAGTAAACCTGTGTTATCCTTCAACCTTTTAACAGTAACCTTGGCTTTCTACAGGTGATAACGTACGTAGTTAGCGAAAACCAGCATCAGTTTCGTAGGTATAATTGCTTTCACAGACGAACGACGTTGTTGTCTTGACAGCTATTTAAGATTGTCTTCACTTTCCATTATACATTTAAAAATCATCTGTTAGATCTTTCATTTCAAAAGATAATTTTAGCCTTAGCTGTCAATGATATTCAACTGCAACAGACGTTCTGTGTTATTGTTATACTGATATAAAATGTGTCATGGACAAACTTTTAACTGTTTGGTTGATTTTTCCGATTTAAATTCAGAATCTGGCCTTTCTTTTTTAATAACTGCCATGATCTTACCTTAAAAACCTCTTTGTGAACTACTTTAAAAACCGTCCCTAAACTTATTTAACCTAAGCTAAGCCGCCAAATGTCACAATTAAATTGCATCCAAAACAATGTCAGATTAATGAGAATTTAGAAAAAAAGTATTTTGTCATCCATGCTTACAAGAACCATCGTTCCTAATAATTGTCGCTGTAGTTAAGTTCATACAAGATTGCCCGAAAGTAGGCTTTCGAAAAAAAACACGTAAAGGGCAATTTGGCGAGTACAGGTTTGCTTTCGATCAAATCTCCGCAAACGTATAACTTTATATTGCTTTAGAAGCAATTTAAAGAATTCGCCAATGTAAAAAAATTACCAAGCTCTGACTAGGATGAGAGGAGAAGGATCGGAGTCAGTATTTTCTTATCAAAACCAGGGCCTATAGTGACCGCGGGGACATGCGGACGGCTGCCTTAGTGCTCCTGACAGGTGCGGGGCCTGTATCTTCTTAAACAGGACCTTTCTGCAAAACCTGAGAGCAGTTTTCTCTGCGGTAGCCAACCGACACTGTGTGCAGGATATTTTGGATAACTTGGGCGGAGACAGCAAGTCATCCGGAAGGCCTCTCTGATATCTACGAGATGGTCTGCATCTGCGATATTTGTTTCTTTAACTATGATTGCCGGTGTTTTGTTATTCAATTGAATTAATGTCAAATGATGCGACCAGTTTATCATCTCCGTGAGCGTAAATATACAAAAAGATTGCCTGTACTCTCTATTTATACTTACATGCTCCAAATTGGGTAGGGCTTGCCTGAATATGCACATAAAGTTTTGATACATGTCCATAAAACTTAAATTTTTATGATTAAATCCACGTCATATATTAATTCCGGGAAAAAACAAAGCGCCAACTAGCAATTAGGCTTTGTCTACCACTCTATGTATTTTAGTTATTAATATAGCAATATAAGCAAACAGGCGAGGTGATAATTCACCAGAAGTTAACTTACGCCTGCCAAATTTATATTCGATTCCATCAGTGGAAATTTTTGCAACACTCAAATTGGAGTCCAATTCATTTCCAAATTGCTAACAATCTTGCAAATTCTCGAACGCAGTTGTATACCGTTTATGGTCTAGTAAATGCGTTTAGGGATAAATTTGAATTTTTAAACGTTTTTTTTTAAATGTAATATGTATTTGGCAGTATTCACAGAAAACTGGTTAATGTGCGGATTTAATGCTTTGCCGCTCTAAAAAAACGTCGGTATATACAGGGTGTCCCAAAAAAATGTGTACACATTTTAAGTGATTGTAAACTTGGTGTTTATTATAATTTTAGTATTTAAAAAACGTAAAATAGTTAAAAGTAACATTTTATTATCTTTTTCACTGTATATTGTCTATCGCAAAAGTGGCTGAAGTCAGGGAAGCCACTGAACACGAATGCACCCGAATACCAAGGAAAGTATTTCATAGTATGTGCGATTCCGTTGTTTCGCGTTGTCAGCAGTGTCATGAACAAAATGTACGTCGTTTTAAGAATGTTCAGTGAAAAAATAATAAAATGTTACTACTAAATATATTTACATTTATTTAATAATAAAATGATGATAAACACCAATTTTACAAATAGGTAAAATGTGTTTGCATTTTTTGGGACACCCTGTATATTACAGTATGGTATAGTTGAGTGCTTGAGTTGAGTGCTTAAGGTGTTTCGCAAGATTTAACGGCAAAATATCAAATAAAAAAGAAAAATGTTCTCGAAATTCCACGAACTTACAGCTCTTCTTGGATGACTTAGAGGAACTAGTAAAAAAATGGTGGCACTAATAAATGTCAGAAAACGCAGTTATATCACTACTTTGCTGTCGAGTTTGCATTGACTGCGGTTTCCATAACATCAAATTCAGTTATAGGGAATTTTAGTTAATCATTTAATTTGGAAAAAGGTCCAGACGTTTTCCGCTAAACACCCTATTTTTATGCAAAAGGTACTCTGTGGGTGGTCGTCCTGTCTCCCCAAAGAGCTTCTCCCGGACTATATAATCTTTAAAAAGAATTTAATTTCAATTGTTTCCTCTAGCAAATAAGCAGACTTGATTTTGTTAAATGCACTCTCGTCTTGTTTGGGGAGGTCTTCTCTTCCTGTTTTATTGCACCTTGCTTAACCTCAAACTATTTCACACTTACAGCTGAGTGAAAAAATCTATAGTATAAAGCCTCGGTATTGACAACATTCGAAGACTGAAAAAATAATACGTTCATAGCGAACGACCTCCAGTTTCCATAAAATGTGTGCATACAATTATATTCGACTAACAAGTAGCCATTTAAGTCGAGCGCATGCGCTCGTCTTTATATCGCTAAACCGCTTGCAATTATAAGCACATGTACTAGGTTCCCTAAAGCAATTGAAAAATATTACTACTAGAAATATTCATTCATTTTCAAACATCTTGTACATATCTGTTCAATAGAAGTGCATTGTGGGAGCTCATAAAAAACCAGGGAGAGATTTCAACTCAGGCTTTTTTGTTATGCAAAGGATCTCCCTACAAAATACATACTAGCTGACTGATCTTATGCACTTCAAGAGTGTTCGGTCTACCCCTGCCCGTTTTTCCCACGCCTTTTTTGCCTGACTGGATGGATGGAAAAGTCATTCAAAGTAAATGGCAAATGCAGCAAATCTCATTTGCGGTAATCTTGCGAGTGCGCTCCCAAGGGGCGCATTTTTGCGTATCTTTCGTGTTTGCTTGGGACCACAGCTCTGTACGAGCAAAAAGAAGCCGCACAATTTTCAGACCAACTAATAGAATCTGCCTCAGTGGCCGCATTTCAGATTGAGACATTCCTACACGGGCCGACGACTCAGTTTGAGAGTTACCTCCTTCTACCGCTGAGTCGTAGTCAGTAACTCATGGGCAGAACAACCGAATGTTGGAATTAGAGAACGGGGACGTCAGCTTTTTTCAAGACAGGGCGGAAACGTTGTACGTATGTACACAGTCTTCGTGTAACGCAATTTCTGAGAAGCTTGCAGAATAAATAGATTTGCGCAAGCTTAGTTTTACGTGACAGCATTTATACTTTCCACAGAATGTCAGATGCCATTTTGACTGGAAGCCTGGTTCTGAACTTAACGATTGCATTTGATCGAAAATCATAAGAGAATTAAGAAATAGGAATTGAGGTCAGGGCAAGCAGAACATCCCTGGTGGTCAGAAGGAGAAAGGACCTTCACCTGGAGAGTTTAATTTGTAATCTGACGTTTCGGATAGTTATCTCGTCTATCCATCTTCAGAGAGTGAATTCTCTGGCTCCTGGTTCTCTTTATATGCCGCTACTTTCGTCCGCAGGCGTAGTCTGCCAAACCAGTTCGAGCCGCTCTGCATATGTCGCGTCTCTAGGTGGTAACGGTTCGCCGAACCAGCCGCTTGATAATCGTCCCTCACTGGTTTTATCATTATGGATCAAAGTAACTAAGTAACACATACATGATGGGCGTCACTCTCGTTCTTTTACCTACTACGACGCGGCGTCCAGTTACTCGTGATGGCGAGCTTTCCGATCTAAAAAGCAAATAGTTCATAAAGGAGATCTTGAAACACACAGTTTTGTTAAAGTTTCAACGGGGGACGGCCGTATTTTTGTATAAATATCTCTTAGTAGCAAAGCTTTGTAAGACTTGCTTTAATGAGGGCTATTTCTACGTTACAAAACTCACCAGAGAAAATATGTACTAGACGATGCATTTTGAGGACTGATCACAAACACTTTTAAATACGTAAGGTCCACACCTGAACACTCTTGCCGTGCCTTATTTTGCCCGACTGGTTGGAAGAGTCATTCAAAGTAAATGGCAAATGCAACAAATCTCGCGAGTATCTTTCGTGTTTGATTGAAACCACAAATCCGCATGAACAGAAAAGGCTGCATACATAGTTTTGAAGCCAAATAAAGGCCGTTTGAGACATTCCTACAACAACTGACGATGCACTTTGAGATTTACGTCATTTGCACTACTGAGTCGCAGTAGGACTATCAGTAACTCACGAACAGAAAAACCGGATATGGGATTTATAAAAAGAGAACATCCGATTTACTACGCCATGTTATTGGTTTTTTTTTGCAGGTCAGGGTGGACACTTTGTATGAAGGCAGTCTCCATGTAACGCATGTATGCATTTTTATCATTGATATCGACTGCCTTTGTTAATTCAAATACATTTTATGGAAAGCATTCACGAAAAAATCCTATCTTGCACTTATTTGATAGAAAATTACGCCTTCTTTAAATTTTGTTTTAAAAGAAGGGTTTCTCTCGGTTTTAAAAAAGTTTATAAATTACCGAGTGATTTTGAAAGCTACGGACTGCTAGAACTGAATTCACGTTTTACAAACTGAATGCTGTGTTCGACCTGGTTAAGGAGAATTACTTTCATGCCTATGGTTTGAGGTAGTGGTTGCATAGCTCTCATATAATTTTGCAAAGGACATGGATCATGTGTATATATCAGTGGCAGCATTCATAAATTGACGGATACGATGTATTATGAATGAACACCACACAGTCGTAAAACACTCAAAATTAGAAATGATTTACAACCGAAGGAAACTCTTCCATTAAAAATAAAATTTAAAAAATGCGTAATTTGCTATAAAATAAGTACAAGAGAGGATTTTTCGTGCATGCTTTCCATAAAATATATTTCAATTTATAAAGGCAGTCAATACCAATGATAAAAATGCATACCATTTAAGTACCCATTTTTACAGAATCAACTTTTTCGCAGAAGGAAGCTCATCAGAGAGTCGGCATCCTAGCATGACCGAAAATAATTAAAATTTGACTGCATGATAAGCAGTTTTGCAACCCTATTCAATGTCGGTTTGCGAGTAATTACGGGTCTTTTTCAAATGGCTGAATGTTTTATGTATCACTGGCCATATTGTATGTTTAAGGCCTCTGCGGAGCAAACAGTCATTTCGCTGCTGAAAGCGTTGCAGTCTGTTTCTTTCCATTGAATGTAAATACCAAAAAAAATTTGCCGTAAACAGTTTCTCTTCCGCGTATTTTTTGCAGCATTTAACTAAACTGACAATATTTCTTTATTACAGGTGATTCATTGTTTTTCTTTGGGACAAAAAAATTCGAGATGTTTCGAAATGAAGGCACTGCAAAAAGTAATCAAGATCCTCTTCGTCCACCACTTAATTCTAATTTATGTGAAATTGTTTTTTACTTTACTTCACCTAAAATAATGAATGGGAGATTTACTAAACTAGCCAAAGGGACAAAACGATATTTATCGTCACTTGTGACAGAACTATGATTAAGTGCATCACTTATCTTCGTCGCTAATCGCGTGCAGACATTTAAATTACAGTTACTGGTTTACCAAAGTAATTTAAAGCATACGGTGAACAATTCTCGCATCGAGTTAGGCCAATAATCTACGCTTTTAAAGTACACACTGAAATTCTCCAAGAAGCTCAATAACCGTTTAGCGTCAATCCAAGCTGTAGCGTAATGTTTGAGTCTGTAATATTTGCGTGAATCCAAGGAATTATAGCTGCTGCCAGTTGTCCAAATCATATATAATGCGTGTTTTATTCTCTTGCTTTCAGGAGCATGAAATGGATGTCTTCGTACGTATTCATGCTCTCCTAAACTTTATATTTGCTACGTCAAAACGTCGAGTTACGTAATAATGTCATAGTATTTAGCAAGATTTGCAAAAGGAAAGGCCAGTAAGCGGAAGAATCAGGAGGATAGTTAGTTTGAATGGATCTGACGGCGCTTTTTAAATGCGCACTCCTACGATTCGTTTGGAATTCTGGATATCGAGAGAATTTTAGCTTTCAATATGATTCCGCAAAACTGTAGAATAGTCTGTGAATAAATACAGGCTCTTTAGATATGCGGATAGAAGCGTAACTACCTATGATTACTAAATACTACTGGCGGTGCGGCATCCAGGAGCACCGAAGTTCTAATTGGATTGATATTTTGGTTCTGACACTTCAAACGGTTTCCTTGATTGAAGTTATAAGTGTACATTGCAATTGAAAACGCCATGTTTTATTTCCTAAATTTTTCTCTGACAACTATTTGCATATTATAGGTATCCGTGCACCACAATTCGGGAGAGAACACCTTTGCTTCTGAATTCAGGCACAGTAAGGTTGGTTTGGAATCGTCTAAATAAAAAACCTCTCATCGTTGACATTTATCTATCTTCTCAAAACAGGTAAAGCAAGCCTGGGTGGTTTTTTTCTGACTAAGCGCTACTCAGGGGCAGGGGATTTCCTCAACATAGCTTTCATTATACGGTGTATTTAATCTTATACCAAGATCGATAATGCTAATTGTGAGGCGGACTTTGATTCATGTGCCCGTACTCTATGACTGGGGCAATAATTGGTGACTCTGACTGTTTCACGCACGCCCCGGTTTGTAAAAACAGATAGGGGGGAGACGCGATTAGGATGTGGTTATATGAACAATTCGTGAACCTTCAGGCTTCCTACATCCGCCCTGAGGCGCGATCAAGGTCTTGGCCAAAAAACCCAACGACATCGAATTTTTGGATGCAGCCCACCTACGTCGCCTATGTTGGAGCATTGCCTATTGGGGAATCAAATAGGACGCCGGAAAGTCGTCTTTGAAATGCATGTTGGGCGCACTGGCACAGGCGTCGTGGCATGCAGTTTGCACATATTTATAAGCGACGTTTCTAGCGGATATGATAAGGGTTAGCTAGCCGAATTCGAGCACAAATTTTGTCTGATGTGTTGTTGCCTTCTGCACCTCATGGGCTAGGTAGACTGGTTAACCAGTATTCGCTCAAGGCTGCCCGAATGGGCGTCAAATTATAGAATTGCCGTTTCAGTGTTCTGGAGTAACCGGCTGTAATCAACTGGAAAATATGTGATTCGTTCTTAACTGTATGGCTTCATGGTTAGACTGAGTGATGTACGACTAAGAGCTCTGAATCGGTTACTTTCATTATAAGTACATGTTGTAGTTAACATTTTTTGGTTGCTCTTTTGTGCCCCTAACACTTTTTCTTTGCCTCCAGTGCAATTGTATAATGCAAGCAATCCCTAAAACTTCATAAAAAGGCAGAATATTGTCCAGTGTTGCCTAGTTACATTGACTTTAGATTCGAGTTCAGTCCAGGCTTTTCAAATGGCGCGTTTACAGGTACCTCTTCTCGTCTGAATCACCCTGTCATTGCAATGGGTCAAAGTGAAACACACTGTAAGTCCATACTGTTAATTTGAAGAGACTAAATTTAAACCGGAGTTCAAGGCTGATTCAAAGGGAATTTTTCTGCCTAGGTGTGACTTGTATGTCCCTTCCCTAAAGGAAACTGAGAGCAGGAACCACCAAAATAAAGACGGCTCTATGCAAAAATACGGTTACTTTGAGGGAGGATATTTACGTGATACTGTTACCTGGAGGTTAATAGTTAAGAGTAGTGTTAGGATAAGAAAATCCTTACTAGTTCCGGAATGTTGCGCATGACTACATTTATTAGTCTTGCGGGGCTTTCCTATTCCCGAGAGCTGTTTAAGGGGCTTAGTATTATTAGTAATTAGTATAAGTATTATTTTTTTTATCTTTTTTAATTTACCTTTTGTTTATTTTCTATCAAAGTGAAAAGGTAAGATGGTCTTATTTCGAGATAAAGAAACTGAAGTCACCTGGACGCCATTACAATAAAGTCACAGGACTGTATCCCATTCACAATTGCTGGGTATTAGTAGCCAATGCCTTAATAAGCGTGATGGGACGAATGCTGTCACCTAACATGACACGTCAAAGGGAAATACACTTGCATTCATAAAGGCCGACGACTAGGATAGACATAAACTTCAAGATTTTCAGCAGAAGTTGTCAACTCTCCCCGAGGGAATATCCCTACTTTACATTTCCCTGAGAGTTCCTTCGCTCATCACCCATTTTAATCTATAAGGCAGAAAAGTAAAATTACACGGCATGAAATAGTAAGTCCAGGAGTCTTAACATGTCTAACGAAGGAAATGAAGCAATGTATGCCTCTTATAAAACCTTGCGTCTTTATTTTTTGGTTGCTTACTGTTTGATCGGATTTATAATGAGAAAAAAAGTGCCTGATAATAAGCTTGCAAAACGATAAATCTTAAAAAACAAATTTGTTTTCTTCCACCAACTCTGTTTTCTTTAGTCTGTATCTGCCCAGATAAGGATGCCTTCGAATTTCAGTCATTTTCCAAGGTAAAGGAAAACAGTAGTCAAAAACCTGTTTGTCCATTTTTCAATTTCACTGGTAACTAAATCAAGATATAAACAGTAACTTGCCGAACTCATGAAATGTCAAGGTCGAAAATCGAAGAGGCAGTTAACACACACTTGAGGTCCTTCATTTTGTTTACTAAATTCACTTGAAGCAAAAATGCTACTTACCAGAAATGAATACACTTTTAGTATGTGTATTAAAGGAGAGATGGGCTTAATCCGATGCCTATTGATATTTAAAAACATTACTACGCTTTTAAACGCTGCGGATCAACACCGCTTGTTTATGCGTGTTGCGGCATTACTGTAAGCCAAAACAGTATTGACTCTATCTTTGCTCATAACAAAAAAATTATTTTGCGTTAATGAAAAGCAAGTAAATTCAAATATAAAATGTTGCTTTACTTTCAGCAAAAGACGGACTGATTAAGTGTCAAAGGTTGTTTTTTGTAAAGTTGTTCGGTTTTATGCAATAAATCAAGTACTAAACTTGGATGACTGTAGTTTGTTTTACCACACCGATAATTGCTATCGTAGAAAAACATATAGATGAACACCCACGACATGCCTTTACTTGTCGTTTTCACACTGTTCACGAAAGACCTCAAACAAGTTTTGTCTACCGTTGCGTATGAGTAAATACGGAAACTTTGAACGAAATGGGCGAAGGATTATCAGGTTTCACAAAATGTATATATTATGCCAATTCTCTGTGCATTCGTCATCTTAGAACTTGACTTTAAATTTAAAAAATATACTAAAAACTGCTCCATTACATAAAGGACAGTTTCTTCTTTAATTTTCAGCAGAAAGGTTATAGATCATTTTTGAGGAGGTCAAAAGCTGCTCAACGTTTCCCATTTTTTCTCGATTCAAAGTTTGAAAAATGTAAATCACACAAATATTCGAAGTCTAGCTATCTAATTAAACTGCTGTTTGAGGAGAGACACTTATTATAAAAAGTCGCTTAATTACTCTTTGGCATATAGCAGTGTTACGTTTGTTTTAGATGTTCATTTTTCTACAAAAAGATTTGAGGCCTTTGGGTGATTCTAAAACCACGACCTATACAGACATCAGCTTAAGTATGAATGTTCAAAATCTTACCATTTCGATAAAGGTTTTAAAAAATACATTACATACTCAAATCTCTGACTGTTTGGTAACTGCCACACTAAACGTCGCGCATATGGACCCGAAAATGTATAAGATGGACTATTTTTAAACGTAATTCTACGTTTGCTGCTTGATTCCCTTGTTTTTCTCTATGAATATGCTTTTCCTGCATTTTAAAATCAACTTTACGTAGTAACCCCGATTCGTATTTTTTCGGCATTTTCGCTTCTCTAAAAAGCTGGCATATCTCACGTATTTAATATCCACTATTAAACCGCGATATGTCTGATTTTTATTAAGGATCGTCCCTTTACTGTTTTAAGACTTTTTGGGACTTAGTGCGACCTGCTTTTTATAACAGGGGTTTAATTAGGAAAACGCTAAGATTGTACGATGTCGCCTACGCACCGTACACGTTGCCCACAAACGTCGCTTTTGGTGATGTTTTGGTGTATAACACCGATGATAAAGTAACAGTTTGGCATAAGTCGCTCATTGAAAGGTTAATTATATGAGTTTATGCAATCTTTTCCTGATTTATAGTCAAAATCACTGTCAGGACATTCTAGATATTAAAGCTTCCTATTATCTAAGAAGCTCTTGAGACTGTCATATTTAATTATAACCAGGATAGTTGTGTTTTAGCTGCTGCTTCACCAGATGAGAAAACCCCTCTAACTCCCACGCTAATTCTGCTGCTCTTGCTCCAGCCCAGTCGCCTCCAAACACTGGCAGTCGAACACTTCGCCTGACTGCACACGGTCCGGCTCAGCCATTCGAATCGCACCGGACATAACAACCGTGAAGACCTGACGGGGGAGGATTACAGTACAGTGCCTCGTCTGTTTCCTCTTTGACTGGCTACTAATCCCCATGACCACTGCGATCATTGCGATTTAAGTCAAAAGTTGTGAGCTTTGTGGCAACCTACACTGTGTCCACTTATTGGTTATCATGAAGCCTGCCAATTGAGGGGTCATTTGCTGTAGCTCCTATTAATTAGTCTGTCCCCTTTCAGACAATATTGCATGTTAGAACTCACCATAAGTACTGGGTAGTAGAGCAGATGCAAGCAAAAAAGAGAAAGCTGAATCTAGTTATTTTCTTCAAAAGACTTATTTTCTACTGCGTGGGGAGAAAGACGTGCATAGGCATAAATGCTGTTTGATTAAATATAATAATTTAACTAACAAGCCCACAAGTATAATATTGAAAAATCGTGGGAATGTGTTTGTAGCATATATGCAACTAGGCATGTACGAAAGTGGACATATTTATTAAAACTGCTGACCTCAGTGTTTCGGAAAATTTGAGATCAAAGTTAAAGGAAATATGATATGATGTTGAATATTCGCCCTTATTAACCATAAAAGCCAAATACATATTTAAGTTCTGAAGGAGGCCTGGACGACGGTTCAGCATGGTCGCTAGTAAATGGTCTTCTACTACAAAATCAGAAGTCAGTCCAGTGCGTTTTCCGATTGCGGACCGCTCCCAGTCATGAATTCTTAGTCATCCTGCCCAATTACAAATCCTCTTTTCGGTACTCCTGGATTTCTCTGACATTCAATATTCCATTGACTCTTCATATTGAAACCCTTTTCATTAAAATTCGTAAAATTCTATATTATATCGATCTGTTACGTCTATATCACACCCCTCAAGCCTTGGTAGGGCTATTTTTAGATGTCTGCGTTCTGCCCCTCATTCTCTACTGCTCTACAGTTATTTTTCTGGCCTTAACTTAAAAAAGACCTGGTCATTTTTAGACAACTCCTCCAAATGCTCTCTTTAACAGCCGGTGTCCTATATACTTTTTAGCTGATATTATAATACAGCGACACTTTAAATCGGTCAAGCAATCTGCTCATCGCCCTCTCGATAAGGTCGCTCATCCACTTACTCCTGAACTAATGACTGCGAAATCTTCCCATTCTATGCGCCGTAGTATCCCACATATGTCTTGCCTTGTGTCGACATATGAGCACTCTGTACATACTGCCATTCCTAGCACGTTGACTCACGTGAACTGAAACGGAAATCTAAAATGTGAAGGTAAACCTGTCTTCATAATAGACGTGGATTTCGTATTAACCACTAAATGTTTGACTTTTTATTGTCCTTTTCGTTGGTCTCAGTTTATAAGCCATTTTAGCTGAAACTTTTAGATATGTATCCAAAAAATAAAGTGTATTTTGCTCTCTAAGATATTATCAGTTCATAGTTAAGTAAAAACAACAGGTTTCAAATTAATCCATCTATTTTCTTTATATTTGGAATTAAAAAACTCTTTCTCCTTTCCTTAAATCAAACCTTAGCTATCCACTGTAACGCTTTTTGAGTATATAAATATCATTTATATATGCCTTATTCCGCTAAAATATTTCTAGATGTGGAATATTCTTAAGGTTTTGTGGAAATGTGTCATCAAGTAACTTGGATAAGATATACAGCCAGCAACCAGTCTAAAATTAATTCAAGTAATTTAACAGCGCGTTACATTCTGCACAGTTTTAAAAACTAACTTCGTTTATTTGGTTGGATGCGCCTATTAAGACCATTTAGATTCCTGAGCATCTACTTGCGTTCCGAGACCCAAAGCCTATTTCATACGTTTCATTAAATTTCTTTGCATTAACTTAACTGCAATTTTCTTTGAAAAATTCCAGTCAAGCCACCAAACTATGATTTCGGTCGTAGAGCCTTTTCAGCTCTCCCAAAACGTGCTTGAGAACTTGCGTTAGACGTAATCTCTCAGTTTTTCTCCAACCTGCTTGACCGCCAGCTCTTGTTCAGTTTCTCTATCAAGCAAAGTATGGTACATTTGCCATCCTTGTCCCGGTTGTCGACCTTGCTCTCAGAGAGGTGACAAATTCAGCCATGTCCGTGCGTTGGTTGTCCTAAAGTCCTCATTACGCTTCCGCTTCTATATGTCAACCCGCCTGCTAACCACGCCCCTCAACTGCCGGTTATCACGTAATTACTACTCCAGCGGACGTTTGTATTAACTGGGTCTGTGGGATTTGAGGGGGTTAATTCGATAGAGGTTTAGTCACCGCAGCAATTAACAAGCGACTACGAGAAACGTGACGAAACACGGAATGGAGTCAGTGCCATCAGCA
>UYRU01042467.1:446-17682 GCA_900617775.1 Dibothriocephalus latus | reverse complement strand
AGGCCTTGTTATTTATAGGTCAGGTATGACGTTCTGATGATAACAAACGGCTTGAAAGTGGGCGATAAAGTCTAAGAGTACAGAACTGATCGATCTTTTTCTAATATCTCAAGGAAAACCCTTTCCAAATGGCTTAATGACCAATAGTAAAACTTGATGGCATTAAATGTGATTTAGCCCGTCAAATTTGTCCACGTTTTAACCCAAGATTAACTCAAGAGGATAAAGATTAGGATATCCACTGAACCAAGAAGGTAATTCAAGGCTAGCTGCTAGACGGATAGAGAAAGTACGTGGTACGAGGAGGAATGTATTAATACCGCAGGGGGTGCCGTGAGGTACCCTGTGATACCTACCGGGCATGTTTTCCAATATTATCTTCCGGTTCTCCTTGGTGCTAGCAGTATGCTTAAAGAAAAATAAATGCTCCGTAAACTAGTTATAATCCCTTCGGATAAAATGAGTGGTATTCCATTGTTTTGCAAACCTTGCAGCAGATGTGCTATCTTAGGAACTGCTGTAAGATTCTGCAACTTCTTTGTGATTAGAAAATACTATGTCCGCAGGATTGCAATATCGGTTATAGTGCACGTCAGGATTTTAGCTTTTGAACGAGCTTCTTTTCCACTGTCTGCAGTAACTAACCTTGGCAAGAAAAGAATTAATTAATTAGTAAAAACGGTTCCCATTGATTTTCGATACCCTTATAAATTCAAATCGACTTTAAAGAAAATACGAACAAAAAATGTTCTTTCTTGTACTTATTTTAGAGAAACGGGGCTTTGTGTTTTTAAAAGTTTCGAATTGTGGCATTTAAAGACCTTGAACTGCCCATTCATAAAGCCTCCTATCTATGCACTTAGCAATGCTTCCTATAAGCTCTTCAACATGGCCAATAATCACATGAAACAAGGCAGCTTATAGTTTTAAAACGCTAAGCGCAGATGCTACCGCAGACTTGGTTCAAAAATATGCTTCAGTTTAAAATTTTAATCCAAAATACGCTTTCTTCGGGGACGTTATCTGAAGAAAACGTAATTTTCTCTGAGATACATATTCCAAATAATTTTTTTGTGTAGAAAAGCGTATCAACACACAACTGCAGATCGTTTTGTAACATTCCATGTGGTATCACGTTTACTGTGATTCATCATTTTCCGGAAATTTTTCCGATCGGTTGGTCATCCACCTTTCGCAGCTGGAACCAAGGTTTCTGTACACAGCTTATATAATCTAATGGTGCAACACATGGTGCGCATCCAACCTTTCTTATTTGTAGTGGGATTTATGCAACAACGGTATCTGCCTTGAGTGGCTAAGATTAATTTACGAGAGGCTAAGGTTCTATGCATGTAATAGATAACCTACAAATTATCTTAAACGGCCGGGCACCTACTAATTTGTAGCTATTAAACTTCGATTCAGTGCGGTCAAAAATACCGATAACGAAACGGAATAGGGGCGTAACCGCTAATAAGGTGTTCTAATGCGTGAACCTACCGTGGTTGTTATATACTAGGATCCGTGACAGCTAAAGTCCTAAAAGGTATAACCGGTCACTCAAAGCCTCCTTGAAAGGTGCTGACAGCTTCAATGAATCATATTCAATCCAACGATCTAGTTTTCCGCTCCACAGCATAGCAACCAGCATAAGCTTTACCCTTTAAAGGCTACATTGCATCAAAAAGGGGTTCCTCCAGGAGAATGCGTGGGCATGGAGTTCCGTTAGATAAAGAAGGCAGGGAGAACTACTAAAGAGGAAAATTAAAGAAAGAAACTGGAAAACAAAATAAAAATCGCAATGAAAATTCAGAACAAATTGAAAAATACAGAACTATGCAGCATGTTACAAACAATATAGTGAATATTTCATCTGGCAATAAGGGTTTGCTCCTTGTCTGTTTGTGAGAGTTTTCCAGGCTAAAACAGACAAAAAAAACAATCCATCCTTCGTGGGTTCGGTTTCGGATATGATGCCAATTGCGAATTATAAGGGTCGGGTCGGATTTGTAATTGATAGAAGGATGAAAGTTGCAGTATTCTGAGTACGGGTGGTCCGCCCTCAACGTTTTTTCCCAGCATCTCTCAAAGTACCGTTAGCATTCGTCGCCAAGAACTTGGTTGTTCGTGTGTCGAGTTTTTTTTATGTCAATGCTTCTGCGGAAGTTAAAATACCAAAAGTGTTCGTAATTTGATGTTTGATCAAGTCAGCCAGTACAATTATGCTTCCCTCTATTTTCCTCAGTATTAATTGTTATTTTTTCCATTCACATCATACTAATTATAATTAAAAGCAATATCAGTAACGGCATACCAGTCACCATCATGATCACCAACAACGCCGCTTGTCCATCACTCTACTCTTCTATTTCGTTCCGCTGAGCGTATTTATCAACAGCAGCATCACTTTAATGAAATATCCATGTAATACCGAACTCTGGGATTTTGTGCGGACTTTTTACCCTATGGGTTGTTCTTATAGATATGATTACAGCCTTAGTAAAATTATTATCACATAATCTTACGCTTAGTTAATCCGCGCGTAAACGTCACGCATAGTGAATATTTAAGTACTGAACGCTTCTTTTAATCAGCCTACGTATCCATTGAATTTTGGACGGGAGTGTGGGTTCATTTACCTTCTAACTTCGACGAAACACCGATTGTGCGACTCTATTGTGCAAATAAAAAAATAATTTGTGCGATTTACTTTTATTTTATTCAGTAGGTTTTATACATAAAGTTGAAGTACTGGGATAGTTAAATTCGAAGAAGAATAACGACACAAAATGCATTGCGGCTTGTCACTCGCTGCGATTCTAGCAGTCATTTAAAAAGATTTTCCACACATTGTAATACTTTTTAAGTAAACATCAACCACTGTTTTAATGGATGAGAAATATTTTGAACGGGCTACAACTTAAATAGGTCATATAGAGATATGTTTTATTTTGAAAATATCATTCAAAAGTTTCCAGCAAAACATCCTCCGCTCACAAGGAATGCAAATAGGCGTACAAAATCACGACACCAAGAATTCTTAAGCAATCGATAATGGTCAGTGACTGCAAGTACCCACATCGTGGATAAATTTCTTTGGAAAAGTGGCAAAAAATAGGCCAAAGTGGACTGCTTAAAAAACGGCGCTGGTGTTGTGCACTGATGACCTCATTGTAGTTCAAATCAACAAAAGGGGATAAAACAGTTTATAATGGGCAAATTAGGCCAACTGACATATATATATATATAAGAAGTGCATGCGAATGGAGGGAATGAGTTTGAGAAGCCCGCTCTGTAAACAGAGCTGAGGGGTCCTCAATATACCGGCCATTAACGATGGGCTTGGTGGAGCTGATAGGCGTACACATAATCCGTCTTAACTGACTTTAATTTTTAAATCAATATGATATTAGCCGTCAAACAATCAAAGGATTAACCTTTAATAGCATGAGGCTGAGTTGAACATCAATCTTATCTTTTTCGACCTGTACGGGGTGCGGCCACCAGTAAAGTTAACCAGGGAGTCAGACAACGAGCTCATGGCCCAATGCTTATGCCGTTAGACTCTGTTCAAAAAAGTCGCGAGATCGGAGCTCGGGTGTAGTACCACTTGGGTCTGTGTATGACTGGCTAACGATGGGTAATAAGCCAGAAATGGCCCTTCCCGTCTTTTTTGTCTTTGCCGGCAATAATATCTGTTTATACTACCAGCTGCTACGGCTGTCGGGCCCTCTGTCGAGGACAAAGGCAGAGCGGGACAGCTGTATCCCGTTAGCAGTCGACGAACGTCCATCAACAAGGACCTGTAAGTAGCAGACGAAACCAGTAAAGCTGAAAATAAAAGTGGAAGAATACTTTAAATTGTAACATACGATTTGAGTTCGACAAAGTAGTTGAGACGGGGACGAGTCGGAATGAGAGGAAATAGGATAAAAAAAGAAACTGAGCTTTTTGATTGAGATATTTCTCTTAAGATCAATATTTGTATATTCCTGTGATATTCTGTATTTGGGCGGAACTCGGCTTGCTGGAGGTTTCGGGAGCATATAGCCTCGGTTACTATGAAAATATAAGCACATGTAGACTACATAAATAATCCCAACACTTCACTGATATAGACGTTATTTGATTTCAAAATTCACATTATGAAAAATAATAAATTTCTAAAAAGTAAGCAAATTTATTACCCTCTGTGCTCTATGCTACTGAAAAGAAGGCGTGAGATATTACAAATAAGATTTTGGGAGTAAATTTTGATGTTCAAAAAGCTGGGGCTTTTGGATCAGATACAAACAGCGCTGAATATACTCTCGTGGCGTTGATCACTACTGATAATCAACACAGGCCCTGAGAATTAATCGTCAGCGACCGGGTGTTCGAGCTCGAGTATATTTCTACGTGCTTAATGTTTAATAAGGTTTGATTTTGCCTTTATTTTCGCAATAATTTATAGGCATTACCGTCCCAAATACTTGATACGGTAACACAAAATGCGGCCAAAACATTTTTATTACCGCATTTTTGGCAAAGAATGCATTAACTGAGAGAATGTAAAACTGAACTTTTCCCTTGTTTCTGAAAATAAATGTGATTCCTTAAACCCGGTCTCACTTGCACTTCATCAACTTCAGACTAAAATTTCCGATTCTGGACGGGATATATTTTGAATTTTTTACTTAATTTGCGCTTCTTCCGTAGCAAAACGCTCATTAATAAAAAGTTTGGTTGTGTCTTACCTAGTAAATGTCTTCGATGTCAGGCTATTTCAAAATTTGGACAAAATTAATACCTATTACTCCCAATAAACTAAACTAGATGGGCATTTTTCGTTACTAAAACGCTTTCCTGGGATTAAAGCTACTCACTAGGGCAAAATAGTGTGACCAAATTTATGCTGAACTACGAAATCCAATTTCGATCATGACTTTACGTGAACGCCTTGCCACCTGTGAAAAGTTTGCACAGATTGTTCCTATCGAGGGATGTCAAGACTACTAAGGTTTAGCCCCAACGGCTGCGATCTTCCAGGCCCGGTTCCTTAGGAGAGAAGAGAACTCTTGAGAAAGTTGGCTTGTTGGGAAGAGTATATTCTTTGCAGAGTGAATAGTAGAATAGGCACTAGGAAAGTGACTACCAGACGACCGCACAACCGCAAGCCAGCGGACGGCGTCTGAAGTGTGGTCTGCTCGGCAATCGTCATATGAGGTCCTGTGTGAGTCGGCCTGCGCTTGGCTGTTACAGAGGCCGGAAGCAGCATGCGTTCCCAAAGTGCAATTCGCGCTGAGCTCATCACTATTTTCCCGCCTCATATCAACTTGCCAGATACTTCAGTTTTCGTAAAACTATTTACTTAAAGGCATATACCATTGCAATGTACGCGAGGTTTACAGAACCTCCATTTCTGAAGACATGGGGGTCGTCGTTTGTTTTCAGAGCTTTCAGACGACGCGGTATTTATAAAAAAATGAACGTTGCTGACAAAGCCAAGAGAGACCAGAGTGGCAACTCCTGGCTTCTTATCCGGCATCAGCTAGCCGTACCCAACCCCAGACGGTGTCTCAATCGGGGCTCAAACCCGTGACCTGTTGGTTATGAAACTAACGCGCTAACCATTGAGCCACTGGTTTGTTGTCTAGCCGGTTTAGGTCGGGAAAATTGGCATTAGTGGATGAATGCTCATTGATTGTTTACTGCGCACATAAGACTTCACGACATTTCAAAACGTCTTTGTGCTCATAGACTGTTAATACATATGTGGATCGCACTGGATCATCCGTGTCCAGTGTTACTCTACCCAAAAATGAAGGGCACATGGCCTTTTTCGTTTCATTCTCAAACTGCGACTAAGAGCCTACTCCTAGACTACACATATCCCGCAAGGGCATTACTTTTGAACGAAAAACTATTTGTTCTCCGTTTCTGGCTTTTTCGATACATGTTATCCATCATATTTCGTTTGCGATCCGATCTTTATTCTACCAATGTCCGAATAAACCTACTTATGGTTGGTCAGTTGTTTAAGATTTTTCGTAAGGTAACACAGTGAAGTGATGTTGCAATTTTGATTAAAATAAAACATAAATTCGATTCAAAGTATTCATGCTGTATTCCATCAGCAGTGTACCTACCTCTATGGGTTTTGAATGTCCATACGAATTTGTGTATATGTTGTCTATATTATTTTTTAATGCATCAAATAAAAAAAATTCATTCTTGTCTTAAAAGGTCTTGACCGTCCATAAAGAAATTAACATGGGACTAAAAGTATTTTGGAAATGGTGGATGGAAGCTCAATAATTGGTTGCTCGACTCACTTCTCCCGTTTTACTTTAGGGCTCAATATAGTGCCCGGGGGCAAGTAAGTCCCGTAAGCGATTGTTGAGAGGCCCACTAACACTCAGTATACCCGATAGCCACCAACAGGACCACGAGCCCATGCCTCGGTGCTTAGAGTGTTGAAATTCTAAGCAACAGGCTGCCGGCTCAAACCTCATGGATTGCAAAACCTAGGGTTCGGTACGACTGGAAGATTGCAGCTGTGAAACCAGAACTAGCAATTCCAGTCTCCCTTGTCTTCGGATGCACTCCCATGCTCCACATAATTTTGTTAAAAAGATGACTCCCAATGCATATTTTCTCAGCCTATTTGGAAATGTATTAACAGTGGTTTTAGCATTAGCTAACCCGACCTTGTGTCGCAGAAGACGTTCTTTCAAGCCCCCCAGGTTACTGGTTCAAGCTGGGCCCCGCGTGTTCTTATACCTATACTATCACTGTGTGTTGCAGCGGCGAAACCTAAGCAAAGCCCATAGAAATCGACCACAATACCCGCTTTGTTGTAGGGCACATTTGTGAGATGACGCAGTGGCCTCAAAATGAGCACACAGCAATGAAATATATTGCATCTTTCCTACAAGGAAGTTAAATCGAAGCAAAACGTACGTACGACTTTGGTGATGTGGCTTAAAATGGGTTCAACTATAAGCCAGAAGTTGGTCAGGCACGAAGTTTGCTGAGATTTATTTCTCTCTATATACTTTTGTAACGACACCTAATTTTCCTCAAAGACTAGGCCGCATAGCAAAAATTTGGGATCAGTTTTTCGTGCGATACGAGGCGTTGAAAAACCGTAACGTGGTAACTATGCAGGAATCCGTACAATCAAAATACACGTGAGGCAAAGAAGGCACATCTATTTTTAATTTAATGCTGCCAGTTTACCCACTCTGAATGCATTTCAAATTTTAAAAAATTATTGGATAAAAAACTCGGAATGCCATACGTCTTGATAATTGGCAACTTTTACTTATTTATAAGCTATCATAGATTCAAATCTTTGTGCCATTCTTCAAGAAAGGTTACCTGCCTAGCTTTAAATTTAGTACTTTACCTAGAGAAAAAACTCTTTTTCTTTGTTGTCCGCATGCCAACTGTATTATATGCTGGATTGAAGCAGTAAACACTGAAATCATCTGTGTCAATCTGTGTGTGGTAATTGGCTAACTCATATCAGAAGGATTAGACAAATAGTCACGGAGACAACAAAAACAACCACCGTCCGCTTTGCTCGCACATAAAGGGTAGGGTGTCCCTTCAGGAAATTCACTCGCCACAGCCACTTCTCGGACATGTGATCATATTCAATCTGGAATGTGAGAACATGTTAGTGTTCACTTGAACGAGTTTGTATCTTTGCTGACCATTCGTAGAGCTACGCCGGCTCTCGTTTATCAAAGCGTAAACTGCCATTATCGATCAGGAATTTGAATGTGTAGCTGTACTTGGCCGCGGGCTGATCGATTTTTTTCCCTCGTGGCCTTGCTCCTCGTGTGGACTTTGGCATAGGTTGACAGCTGTTATTGTTGCGTTTTGTCCCCACAGTGGAGGGTGCTGGTAATCCTGCTCCCTCTTCAGGTGGGTTCGTGGCGAAGCCGTCTTCGCTTGCGATTCTTAACTTCGGTGAGATCTTGTCCTGGCCTTTATTCACGTAAGGACGTGGGACTTTGTAGACCGTGGGAAGGTCTTGCGAACGAAAAAAAAAATCAATGCGTCACACATTCAAAGCACTGATCGATAATGGCAATTTACGGTTTGAAAAACGAGAGCCGGCCCAACTCTCCGAAAAGTCAACGAAGACAAAAACTCGCCCCGGTAAGCACTAACATAATCTCAGATTCCTTTCCCGGAAATCTTACTTTTGCGAACTTGAATAAGGAATGTGTTTTCAAAAGTAACACGACATCGGATAACGATTTATAAACTCAAGGCCGCGGAAAATAAATTCGACTACAGTTCTTCACTTAGCAATTACTTCCAGAAATTTCCTCCTCTGGTTATCCTATTTCCAAACCCCCAAAACCCTATAACCGCCGTTTCCGTAGGACGAAATGCTTGGACAAGGGGTACATGAGGTGCAATACTTAAACTTCTTTTGTCCTTACTTCTTTGGGTTTTCCAGTGTACAAACTAGATGTCAAAGAACCTCTACAAGGGTCGTCCTGAGATATGGGAAAATAAAGCAGTTTAATACAGCTGGTTTTTCGCTAAATTCTAAAGAGGCTAGGGTTGGGATTGAGATTGCGAATAAGGTTCATGTTTTATTTAAGGTTAAGCTAAGACCAAGGATTGCAGCAGAGGTTGGAGTTCTTTCGGTCACATTCGGGGAAGTCCTTTTCACAAAGCACGAAAGTAGGCTGTAAAACCGTCACCAGGTGCTAAGTAATATCGTACCTCAATTTTGCTTCATCGCGGAAGGAAACACAAACAAGAGCTATTTTGGGGGAAGCATTCTGATGACACTGTGAAATTAAAATTTGGCAAAACTGTTTTCGAGGGCCACCTAAATACCTGTTCCCCCGCCTAACTGTCTATCGTATTTTGCGGTCGAACATATAATTCTTGGTTAGTGAGTGTAAATGAATGTGTAATTATGTTGAAAATGATTTTAAACTATTAATTCGGTTGACCCAATTGGAAACCTCTCCCCTAACAAAAAATATTAAAGTTTCGAAAATTCTCATCAGAGAGTTCAGAAGTATAGATGGCGAGCATACGGATACTTTCGATAAATTATCATCGGGCCAATTACATTTATATAGGAAGGGGTAAAGGTACATGATAAATTGCAGGTAATTATGCCCATAGTTACAATATATAGTTACTATAGTTGCTATATAAATGTAATTGGCCCGATGAGAATTTATCGAAAGTATATGTATGCGCGCCACCTACTCTTCCGAAAAAATATAAAGTCAAGGAAACTGCTATTTGTTTCAATGTACTAAAGAAAATTAAACCCATCAATATAAACTCCTGCTGCTCAGTATATTGATGCCAGTTTATGGAAATTCAAACTCATAATGACGAACTTTTACAAAAAAGAGAAATTTGACCTTATATTCGTGGAATTTAACGAAAAAATGGCGATGTCGGTTAGTGAAAATGTAAAAGTAGGTTTTTGGCATAATTCAAAGGCAAAAAGGAACTCTAAATACGGTCCTGTTTAGAATTTAAAGTGTACATTTACCACAAAACAGAAAGCAGCTTTTATTGTGTTAATTGGGCTATGTAAGCTCATGACACAGGGTACGGATAGCTTAGTGAAAAACTACGATACCTTATGCCATCACGGCTGGTTTGTTGCGAAAATTATCTCCTTCTTCTTATTTTTCTCGAGCTGCTACTCAAACTCATGTATAAAAAGTGTTTGGCACTTTCTCATAATTTCACTGGGCAACTTAAAAATATAAAAGGTCCTACTCCAGAATTTACAGCTCAGATAGAGTCTGCAATTTGGGCACAATTTGTACTCATGTTGTTAGTTCAATTCTTTAACAGAAATGAGGAAGTGGATGGTCGTAAAGCATTCCATTTCACGCTGGTTGTAAAGTCTTCTCGAGTAGAATTCAGCCGAGGCAGCGCCATCAGAAAAAACCTTTTCACGTTACTTCTCGTTTCCAGGCTCGAACATTCAGCAAAATCTCCGTTTGGGATACTCTGCACGCCTTGTGATGATATAAAACCCTGTCGGCATGTGACCTAGCAATGCTCGATCTGCTAATTTGAAGGGCGTTTGAGGAGTTTAAACTGACGGATTCTTAAACATTTTTTGCCATATTTTTAGTGGGGAAATTAAGCTATGCGAATTACATAATCCGCATTGAAAAAGAAGTTAAAGGCATATAAAACCCTGGTTTTAATTGAAGTTTCGACTCCATAGTGACATAACACCCTTTGAATATTCTTCGTGTATAGCGATGTTATAACACACAGGGCCTGGGGAGCCCATCTTGACAAATACTCATTCCTTCTAATTGTGAAGTGGTATGATCGATTTCTGAACGATTATGAAACCTCGCAAAAAGTTAACTCAGCTTCCTCTTAGGAACGCCCTGGCAGACAAGTTATCATAATACCTGCTACGGAACACCTGAACTACTCATGTGTTCAGAGGTAGTATAAAATGTCATCGATGGGTCTTTGAGGTGATCGTGCAAAGTGCAGTTTATTATATTTGTATATTTCCAGCCAGTAGGGAAACAAATCCCTCTTTTTACTAATCTTTTAGGTAGTACGCAAGGTTAAAAAATGATGATCGTACAACCTGCTTAACCCTGATAATACCGAGGCACTCTTACCAAGCGAATGGTCAGGATACTTCCAAACTTTAAACGGCTAGAACCGGAGTAAAAGAAATTCGCGTGGACCATACGGTTCTGTCGCATTCTATGAGGGCTAATAGTATTTCCCTCGAAAGGTTGTGCAAGGACTTGGTGCCAAACCCCTTGGATGCCGTCCTGTGAAGTCATGCGACATCTTGGACGTAGGTCCACATTTTTTCTTGTTTCATCGGCATTCACAACTGCTGCGAATCCAAATTGCAAACGCAGAGCATTTCGTCTGCACGGTACTTATTCTAACATATCATTGCTAATGCCCTATGGCACATTATTTGTACAGTCTCCTCGCAATGGCGGTACCAAATGCATTTATGCAATGCTCCTCTTAGCATTTTAGGAATGCTGTAAGAAAATCTGCCCTTCTTTGGCTTAAAGAGGTAGAGCTGGACCGAGGTGAATACGTCCCGCCTATCATGCCATTTTTGTGCCTCCACGCTGACCTGACACCTGGTCGTCTGCATGCGGAGGATGTCGAGTTTTGATTGGTTTAAAGTGGTCAGGCCTGTAGCGAGTCCGCGTACTGCAATTTCTCTTCCCCCCTCCCCCTCACCCCAGGCACTCAAGACTGCAACCGCTCCGCCCCAGACTTCCCACCCCTCCCCCCTCACGCTCCTTCCGTTGGCCAGTGGGCTACTACAACAACCGGCAAGTTGGTTGCCGCATTTGGCGACGCTTAAAGACAGCGAGGCACCAGGCATCAGTGTGCTACAGAGGTAGCAGTACCGAAAACCAAACGTAATTATTCCTCTTCCTCTTCTTCACCTAACAAGCGCTCACATGCTCTGGATAATTTTTCTCACCTTCTGCCACCCGTTCGAGTTTATGGGCTCCTCGGCTGTAGCAGCAGTTGCCAGTCCAACGCTCGCCACTCTTGGAATTAAACTCTTCTACTTTGAGAATAACCTTAATTTTCGCCTGCGCAATGAATGCTGTACTCGCAGTCGATCTGACAGTTGTGCTGAACAATGCGATTTGGAATTCCGCCTCTGTTTTGAGGACTATGAAGGAGACGGAGCATCCGCTGGCTCGTCAGCCTGGAATGGGCAATGCCAGTATGGCGCAGCCAATATTACAGCTAAGAAGGCTCTCTCAAAGTCATCGTCATCGGAGGGCATTACAACACGAGTGGAACTCACAGAACCATGGCCCGTAAGTGCTAATATTTATATTCCTTTGGTTTCCTGAGAAGTTAAATAAATCCACTGACTACACTGTTGCTGGGAGAAGAATTACGTGCGCACTTATGTTGTCCTACCCGGAGGCTCTTAGAGAAGAAACCTAGTAAAATGACAACATCATTACAGTGACAAACTCGATTGAAGGTTTGGAAAGTTCACTACTTATGGTAAGGGAAGTTTCAACGCCTGAAATAATATTTGAATTTGGAAAGTGAGTCCTCATCACCAACTGATGGAAACTTACTTGATGAGGGTATTTTGGAGGAAATGAATAAGTCTAGCAGATGGAATAAATAGTACTCTCTTCCTGAGTCAAAAAGTGCTTAATTTAGAAGGCGCAACCGGAAAGCTGACACAGGAGTAAACATATAAGCGTTCTCTTATTTTCTGACTGACTTTTTTGGTGTCTACGACACTTTTCTCAGTGTCTATTTGGAACGTACTAAGCTAACATGAACTGTAATCAAGCATGCATCATAAGGTGACTTATTATAACCTATTTTAATCACTCCTAAATCAAAATGCATGTTCTGTTTTGAGAAGTGTTACCGACACAGACCGAGACAATTCTGAACGAACAAGGGAAAATGCATTTCTTTTTATGAATAAGAAGTTTTAAATTTGCGAGAATTCCCTATGAAAATTGCAGCAGATAAATTGGCGAACATACGTTTGTTTTCGTCAGACTTATACCGCACCCGTCTAGCAAGTCTACACCAGAAGAAGAACAGTCTGGATCGTTCCTATTACTCGACGAACTATTGAGTAAAAGGGCTGACAGGAATATTCGACGTAGGGTATATCCTAAGAAGACGTGGTCAGAGCAATACATCCATTTTGATAGTTTCGCACCATTAAAACTCAAACGTTATTCAGTACAATATTTGATGCAAAGGGCGAAAAGGATCTGCTCAAATAATATCATCGAAGGGGGGTTTGAGATTGTTGAAGGCGTTTTTCGACAAAATGGGATATCCCAGTCGATTTATCGTGAATAACACGGCTGAAAGACCACTAAGGCCCTCGGTGTTAACGGCAGAGAAGAAGCCGATGCTCATCAGTGTCTCATTTCAAGGGGAAAGACCAAACGAACTTCTAAGGAGGCGCCTGAGTCAAGCTATAGCAACCACCTTTCCAGCAGCTAACGCCCATTTACTATTCTCGACTACTCCTATCCTATACTGAAGGATCAATGACAAACTGCCAGCCCGGACCACCTATATCTGCATCTATTCATTCATCTGCTCCTGTGCGGCAGAATATATTGGTCGCAGCTGCCGGCTCTTTTCCAAAATAGCAAGAGAACACATTCCAGCATGGTTAGGGAAGGGCCAAATAAAGGGTAAAAGCAGTTCCATTCTAGCGCACCTGGTAGACTCAGACCATCGCGTGGATACCAGGGAGGCCTTACGAGTGATCTACAAGGTACCCTCAAGCTATTCAAAATTCCTTGGACAACGTCTCTTGGCTACAGTAGAAGCGGCCGCCTTCAGGCTACGCTGATCGGTCCTGTGCGCCCAAAAGAACTTCGTAACGGCGTCGCAGTTGCCATGACCAAGTGTCGCTGATCCAAAGGTCCGCAGCTTAACACCTGGCTTGGCTACCAGACCCACGTAGCGCTTACCATATTTTTGACCAGTTCCCTCTAACGCTGATCAAATTTTGACCCCGTTCCGCCCCCCCCCATTCCTCCTGCCCTGACAACCGTTCTTCTTTTTCTACCAACCCGCATAGTCTGTTTACTTATTTACCATATAAATATACAGGCCTGATGAGAATTATCGAAAACAAACGCATTCGCCAATTCATCTTCTGAAATTTTCAATGGGAATTTTCGCAAATTTAAAAGATATGTTCACCAATTTATTTTCTGAAATACGAAATTTACTTTTTTGTAATGCTAGTCAAAAATTGCTACGTATTTTTCGAAATTCAAACGTCTTCTTATATTACTTTTCGATAATATACCCACCTTAGGAGTACTGAATAAAATCGGCAGTGCATATGTACTTGCATGCGTATATTTTATATGCCAGATTTCATGTACACGATTTCCACGGGCTGCACCTGAGCAACTGAACAACCAAACTAAAAGTGACTTTGTTCTTCTAAGTAGACCACGTGTCGTTCAACCATTGTTTTGTCCGACTGTGATTGGAAACAGCTCACAAAACTTCTCAAAAGAGATAGAATAATACCCGAGTTTCTTATTGAAAAAGGGGGTGTTCACCGACGAGGTTATGGGAGCTGCCCTTCTCGTTTTTCCGACAGTCACATAGTTACGAGCAATAAATGCAGAAACGAATTCCCATAAGATCAAGCGAGGCTGGAATGGTCATTTCTAGCTCCTTAGCCGTCATCGACCAGTCAACCGGTCCACTAAGGTTATGTTTCTATTGAAAATGCACGTATAAACGCTGTATGAGCAAGGGTGTAAGCGTTATTATCATTTTGCGACCTTAATCAAAATACATAATCAAGTCTTTTAATTAATTTTGAACAAAACGGTGCTTCTTCAGTCTCATACCCACGTCTTCGAAAGTCTTATGCAATTACCTCTGGTGAGGAAATGTAGGCTAAAAATTCAGATTTCCTCAAAACTGAACGGTCAACTTCATTTTGCAAGTGTGAAAAAGTGATAATAAACATAATTTTTTATGTTGTATGATAACCACAAAAATATGAACTTTACGCAGTAAGAGAATTGTACTTAAGATTTTCATCTGGTCAAGTTTCCTATATCTATGGTTTATATCAAATAACCATTGCACATTAAGGCACGGTGTTAGTGCGCTTATATACTGGCAAATCCTCCCTCCTTTTTACGATTCATAATACCTGTGTTTATTGGTTTGGCTGCATAAATTTTACACAATATCAACTACAACAATTGGGTTCTTTTCTCAATTCGTCAAAATATTATGTGCCTCTAATAGTTGTCGACTGAAACGCAAAGTACCCTATCGAATTTGGTTTGCCCTTCAGCGGTAGAAGTCCCAATAATCTGAAAAATGTTCAAACTGTCGTGAAAATGCAGCCTGACAAATGGTCACTCAGCATCGATTGATCGCAATCCCATAGCAGCGGTGCACACTAATCAGTCCTGACTGCAAGGCGGAAAATGAATAATTCTGTTCCGTCTTGGAGCCGAGGGTCCGCAGCTACTGATGGCAGTCGTATCACGACTGGCAGGCAGCAGTGGAGAAAGTTGTATCGACAAGGACTGGAAGGTCAGGATCGGTTATATACCTCACCACCACCCGGCAGAACATAGAAATAGTAGCCCCTTCCACTTGATGCAGGTTAGCTTGTGCAAAATTCCGAAAACAGAACATATTTTCGTTTCCTAAACCTAACACTAGCCTTAACTATAATTCCAATTCCCCTAGATGTTAGCCCAAAAACATATGTGGAGGGGGTAGTTCCTGGTCCTGTGTCCTGCTGACGGAAGTGGCATATATTCGAGCCCTAGAGACATGATAGTGCCATCGCTGGCTTGTTTGGCGTCTTTAGCAAGACTGTACACCCGATTTCTGCAGCTCGGTTAGTTAGTTATGAAACAATCTTTTTAGCGCTACCCTGGTAAGTTCAGAAGAGCAATCATAGAACATATGCAAGCTTTAGATAAATTCTAATCGGCCACTTACACTTATATGGGAACAGGATCAAAGATAAAACATACGGCCAGTTATGTTCGCCATTACATCCAAAAGAGCCATAGTAACAGGGGAGGTCGATACGAGGAGGCTGATTACGCGGTGGTGAGTTCGAGGTCGCATCATATCGGTCGAGCTTGGAGGTCTTCAGTCATATAGGAGTGTTGCACGCCTTTTTATTCTCACAAAATGATTTAGATTCAAACCTCAGACGTGCAACAACATGTGACAGAGATAGTGCTGGCTTATAACAGCAAATAAGCCAGTAGTATCCATTAAATTGTCTTTCTTCGATCGACCTTGTTTGCGCCTTCTAAAAAGTATAGCCTTGTTTGTACTTGGATTATCAGTTCGTAGAAAGCTGGCTTAAAACGGGTGGTCTCTAACTCCTCCACACCTACGCGCATCAGAAGAGACCGCTGCTAGTCATGTGTGTTTTACCTATCCTCTTCCTCCTCCTATTTGAACAATCGGTTGAGGTGGAGCAATTAGCAAGGCTTCCCTAGGACAATTTCAATGAGAGTCTAGATGGTCGGCCTTTAGCCCAACGCATATTTCTACCTCCAGTTAATCCCTGTATGTAGAAGGATACTAACGACAAAAACAAGAGAGACTGGCTTCTGGCCGTTGCCAGCTGGTCATGCCTAACTTAAGTGTTGCCCCAGAAATTGGTGCCCCACTTGAGTTTCGAACCCACGACCTTGTTATTTATAAGTCTAGCGCTCTAACCACTGTATCACAAGCTCGCTGTCTCCTCGGTTTTTGATCGGGAGTATACAGTAGCACATAGGCGTACGCCGATCAGCTACTGGACACACTTGTCCCACCCTGATGCCTTTGGAGTTCACACTCGAGCCACACCGCAAGGCGACTAAGGATATCGGCAGAAGGAAATTACCGACAAAGACAAGGGAGACTAGAATGAACATTTCTGGCTTATTAGCCGTCGTCATCTAGTCATATCTAACTCAAGTGTATGCACATGATTTTCTCCAGTACGCACAGGTCAGCGTTCTCTCTTTGTGTGCGTGTGTGCGCCTGTGTATGTGACCAAAACTAGGGCTGTTTTCTGCATGTTGTCCCATCCCCTCAGCCCACAGCCACTCAATGTATCCTTCAGTGGGAGTGGATAGGGCCGCTACGGCAGCAGCTGTTGCCTGTGTCCAAAGCCACCTCTCTCTCAGTGACGAAGCCCGCCAGCTGTTGGATTCAGGCAAACATAACTATAGCGGGCCAGATGGTCTGCTTCTCAGGCGGCGCCGCCAGCTTTTTGTTTAGCCTGAGACACGATCGCCCTCCACCCGATTATTTGCTGCCGTTGCTGCTGCCACTGCGTTAATCCCAATGTCTTTCGGAGAGGACGGTAGCGGGGGAGGGAAGGCGGTGGGGGAGGAGTATGGATTAGCAGCGCGCGGTGAATGAGGAGGATACATCAGGCTCTCTGACGGCCACATACACCGCTTCGTCTTCTCTGTGGCACGGTGGCTGCTAATCTCGCTTGTCATGTTGGCTCAGCTCTCAAAGCAGGCTGAAGAAGTTTGAGAAGGCATTAATGGGATGTCTTCTGTTTGGTCAATGTTATCCTAGCGTATTATATGGGGCCAGTTTCAGGTCCATTTTCAAAGCCAAAGGATAAGCTGATCGTTTAGTTACTGGAATGAGTACCAGAAGCTGAGACAATAAGTAGCGCGCCATTGGCAATAAAGGCGCTATTATTCCTGTC
>UYRU01042463.1:0-12204 GCA_900617775.1 Dibothriocephalus latus | reverse complement strand
GGGGGGGAAGACGGGTTTATTTGGAAAGCTCGCTATTACAGGAGATGATACTACTCATAAAAATTGGCGAGGATGTGGGGGTGGGTAGGGTGACGCGAATCCTACTGCGCTAGGCGCTGCAAGTGAGAGAAGCTGTAAACGTTTAGATTGTGGAACAAATGTCCAAGGCGATGCAGATTCAGTAAATTTCTACATGGCCGAGCACGGGTAGACTGTTGTCATTTCACGCTCAGCGTAAGCTATTGGACCATGAGCTCAAACCAGCGTAATGTGAATCGAGATCCATGCGCATGTTTATGCAGTTTGTGTGCCAGGCCTCAATAAATTATCGTGCCTTTTTTATGTTAGCCGTGACGACCACTTTCGTTTCGTACCATTTTGCTGAAGTGGTCGTACTCAGTAGCGTGCGCAAACACGATAGAAAATGGAACAGGTCTTCGGATGGCCAGCTTATGTTCACCTACGCGGTTCCCGAGTTTCTTAACTACCTGACCTACGTAGACACTAGGGCAATCAGCACATAGAATGCTGCAAATTAATTGAGTTTGGTGCTATTTCAGTATGTGGTCTTTAACGCGAGATAGACCTGCCCTTAGGGTCAACGCCAGTTAGGACGCAGTCATGCTAGGCAGCGAACTAAATGCGGGACTCACAGTCAAGCTAGGGTTTTTAGTGAACAGGGCAGGATATAAAGAACTTATGGCAACGTTAGCTTTTGTAGCCCCTTCATATACCCCTAGTCCCAGCATGTTGTCCTACGAAAACGGTATTTATAGGGTTTTATGGGTTGGGAATTAGGGTATGCAGTGTAAATAATCTTCAATAACTGTTATATGCGTTTTTATTTATTTGTATTTAGCAGTGTTGTTGCTTTATATCTGTGGATTTTCCTGTGTATTTTCGTTTAAGTATTCCGGAAAAATTCGATTATCTAATTGCAGGTTTCTTGAAATTCCTGAAAAATAGAAAAGTTGGTTGGGAGGTAGTCTATCTCAACTAACCTGAGGTCCAGCTTACCGTTTTGGAGTAAGATTAGTCTAGTCCGCGGCGCGAAGCACCGCGCACACGTTCTAATTACAAGCGACACATATTATTCACAGTGGCCGCAGAAAAATATTTGAATACATTTTTTTACAATTTACATTTAATTCTGCAAACTTCCTTCTTGTATATCCTATATCCCTACTTCCAAAACCCTATAACGCCATTTTGTATGGAAAAAATGCTGGGACTAGGGATATATGAGGGGGTTGCATAAGGTACTTTTACCAAACTTATCACGGCCGCCTGAAATCATCTCATCGGATCTAGTAGCTGAAGAAGAAATCGCCTGCATATGCATCCATTAATTTTATCAAGCCCACAACCAATCGGCCGTCAGCACCGTCGGGCCAGTCTAATCAATACGACCAATCAGAGCGAAACAACAGAAAATCAATCGTGAGCGCAAAAAATCAAAATGAAGCGCCATCTCGTTGGATTTTTATTGTAGGCTATAGTTTTTTTTGAAATATATTGCAAACCTAAGTGCATAAAATTGTTGACGGCTAATTCAGGTCTTTCCGAATTCTGTCTTTTTGACGTTTTGTGTCTCACCAAGTAACAAAAGTAACCGAGCGCCCCTCTTCAAACAAAAATCGGAATGTACTTTAGAAAGTCGTTGGAACTGAAAGCTGGCCGGCTGACTACAAATAGACTTTCATCCGGTTTAAAAGTCAACCATATGATTAGTTGTTAATGTCACGCTCTGGCAGTGGAAATAGGTGTAAGAAGAAAAGCAGACGTAACGCTCCACAAAATTCTTTTCCCGAAAAATCAAAAGATTGGAGACCATGTCCAGGTGCTGGAAAAAAACAAAAAAATAGGGGGAGGGGCAGCAGTAGTATAAGGGGTATTTCCCTTTTACCTTATAGGCACGAGTACTTTATTGCATCGCACATTGCGTGCGATCAGGCCTTCCGACAACGACGGACGCAGTGGGCACATACAATAGAAGTAACAGTATGGTATGTAGTCGAGAGGGGTGGAAGCAGGTTTATGTGGAAGGCTCGCTATTACAAGAGATGATATCACTCATAACATTTGGCAAAGGTAGTTTAAGAAGCGCACCTGATATAGCCCTAGGCCCAGCATTTTGGAAACGGTGGTTGTAGGGGGTTTTGCGGTTGGGGAAATAGGATAGGCACTGAAAGAAATTTGTAGAAATGAGTGAAAAAGGTGAAAAATGTAGTTGAATTTGTTTCCTGTGGCCGCTGGAAGCCAGTTGTTCCGCATGTAAATTGAAGGCGTGTGAGGCGCTTCGCGCCTCGGATTATACTAATCTAACCCCAGAACGGTAAGATTGACCTCAGGTAAATTGATGTAGACGATCCCCAGCCACCATTTCTATTTTCTCAGGAATTTCAATAACCTGGCATTTTAATAATTGATTTCTCCGCCATATATTAAACGATAACACAGATTATGAAAATCTATGGCATTAAATCAACAACTTTTCTTAATACAATAAAATCAAAATATATATAGCAGTCATTTACGTATATTCAACTGCCTATCTTATTTCCCCACCCAAAAACCCCTATCACCACCCTTTACACAGGACAAAATGCAGGGATTGGGGGGAGATCAGGTGTACTACACAAAATACTGTTTCGTAAAATGCTGAAGTCACCATTTGAGGGAGTGTTCCAGCAGATGTTTCGACTTCTTATTTAGAACTGACGTGTACATTTGATGCTCAGAAAATTTTCAGTAAATTAATTGGCATCTGAATGTCATTATGCAGTCAAGGGAAACAGTCAGGATTTTGGAAAAAATAGAGGATGTCGGATATCTCAGACATTTTCTATACTTTTTGCTAAGACAGAACCAAAAGTTCTTGCGCGTTGTGCTATAGAGCAACACCAATATAAACAGGCAAGGTTTTTCAACAAAACCATTTTGGAAAGGAGAATTCTGAGGTTAAGTTAGTAAAAAAAAATGAAAATTTCAGGAATCGCTCTATTTCCCAGAAAAAAAGAAACTAATTCCGTTTAAAAATTTCTTTTTTTTTCTGTCAGTTTCATATAAACGTGTCTAGTCGTATTATTTTTTATTGCACCAAAGATTATTGACCGTCAACGAAAATAGATATGATGGAAGAAGGCTCATCGGAAACTCGAATTTACTTGTGAATTTTCGACCTGGTGACACTAGCTTGTCGTCAGACTAAATAAAAGATGAGGGCTGGGATTCTCGCACTGGAGGGTTTTGGGGCATAAGTTAGATCGAACATGACTGGGATTATGGGGGAGGCGGGTTAGGGTGACGCGAATCCTGATGCGATAGGCGCTGAAAGTCGAAGGAGGTGTGAAACTTTAGATTATGGACCACGCATCCGAGGGATGGAGAATCGATGAAGTTCTACATGGTCGACACGGGTAGACCGTTGTTGTCGCGCCTTGGGTGCAAGTGAGTGGGCCATGCGTGCAAATCGACATAATGTGGATCGGCATCGGCGTGCATTTTGATGCCGTTTGTGTCGGAGTACCAAGCTTCATGAAATTCTCGTGCCTGACCTACTTAGACACTAGTGCAGTCAGCACACGGAATGCTGTAAATTACGTTGGTTTGGTGCTCTTTCGGCTTCTGTTCTTCAACGTGAGATAGAGTTGCCCTCAGGCTGGACGTCCGTTAGGGCGCAATCCTGCTAGGCCGCGAATTAAATGAGGGACTCAGAGTCGAGTCAGGGTTTTTCAGTGAACAAGGCAGGGTAATTATAAAGAACTTATCAAGGCCCCCCAGGATCAGCTCATCCCATCTGATAGCTGAATAACCAATCGCCTGTATCTGCATCGATTAATTTATCAAGCCCATAGCCAATCGACTCCCAGCACCGTTGGGTCAGTCTAATCAATTCTACCAATCAGATGAAAACGACCAAAAAATCAATCGAGAACGCCAAAATCAACGTGGAGCGCCAGCTCGTTGGATTTTTATTTTAGACTGTAGTTTTTTTCCGAAATTTATAGCAAACTTAAGTGCATTAAAGGTTGACGGTTAATCCAGGTCTTCACGAATTCTGTCTTTTTGCCGCTTTTCTTCTCGCTAGCTGGCAATAGGAACCAAGCAACCTTATTCAAACAAAAATCGGAATGCCATTTAGAAAGTCCTTTCGAAGCGAAAGCTGGCGGGCAGACTACAAACGGACTGTCAGGTGGTTAAAAAATTTACCATGCTATTAGTTGTTGCTGTGGCCGTCTTGTAGTGGAATAAGGAATAAGAAAAAAAAATAAGCAGACGTAGCGCTACAAAAAAATCCTATTCCAAGTTATTTAAAAGGTTGAAGACCATGCCCAGGAGCTGAAAAAAATTATAAGGGGAATAGGCAGCATCAATACTAGGGGCATTTCCATTTTACCTTATAGGCACGAGTACTCTACTGCCTCGCACATTGCGCGCGACCATGCGCTCTGAAGACGACGTACACAGGAGGTTAATAAAATGGAAGTAACGATATGGTGTGTAGTCGGGGGGAAGGGGATTTATATGGAAGGCTCGCTACTACAGGAGACGATATAATTCATAAAATGTTAAAGTCAGAATTTGATGGAGCGAACGTTTGTTCCTGACATTTTGACCTGAATGATGCTTAGAAAGCTATTTACAGTAAATTAGTCCGGGTCTTCAGGATTCTTTTTTGGTCTCACCAACTAGCAAAAGGAACCGAGCGCCCTTCTTAAACAAAAATTGGACTGTACTTTAGAATGACGTTCGAACTGAAAGCTGGCCGGCAGACTACAAATGGACTGCCATGCGGTTAAAAAGTCTACTTTATGATTAGTTGTTGTTGTCACCCTCATGTGGTGGAAGTACGTGTAAGAAAAAAGCAAATGTGACGCTCCACAAAATTCCTTTTCAAAAAATCAAAATCTTGGAGACCGTGTCCAGTTGGTGGAAAAAACAACAACAAAATTAGGGGAAGGGGAAATATTATTACTCGGGGTGTTTCCTTTTTAACTTATAGGCACGAGTACTTTATTGCGACCATGCTTTCTGAAGACGACGGACGCAGTGGGCACATAAAACGGAAGTATTGATATGGTATGTAGTCGGAGAGGGGGGGAGGCGGCTTTATATGGAAGGCTCGTTACTACAGTTGATGAGTTATAAGTTTAAAAAAGTTAAAGCCAAAATTTGAGAGAGTAGTCCAGCGGACGTTTGGTCCTGCCATTTTGACCTGGCATATAGCCCTGATGTCCAGCGAGCTATTTTCATTAAATTAATCTGCACCTGATTTTGTTTTTATTGTCAAGGGAATCTGTCAGGATTTCGGGAAGATCGGAGAATGTCGGATACTCAAGAATTTTCCTATACTGTGACAAAAGCAAACTTTTTTTGTTTTTGCGTTGTGCTGTCAAAGGACAGCAATATATGCAGGCATGTTTTTAAAAAAACACTTTTTGAATCGCAAAATCTGCTCTGAAGTTCGTAAAAATCAAATTATTATTTTCCAGAAACTAGCAGCAAATTATTTTTCAAAAAAATGTTTGTATTTCTGCCGGTCTAACCGCATTTCATTTTATTTCACCGAAGATTTTCAACCGTAAACAAATAAAGGTTTATTTTGCGGTGCGGCAGAACGACGAGCTTCATCGTTTTCCGAAGACAAAATTGGCAAACACACATGTGTTTTCGATAAATCATTGTCAGGCCTGTACATTTATGTTATAATTAACTAAACAAACGATGGGGGTTGGTAGAAAAAAAATAGTACGGTTGTCAGGGGAGGTGGGTGGGGGGAGAGGAATTGGGATCAAAATTCTGATCAGCGTTAGGGAGAACTGGTAGCCGAGAAAGGTGATAAGGTGTGTGTTGCTGGATTAGCGACACCGATTCTCCCCCCTCCCCCCTAAAGGCGCTGACAACCAAACTATCATTTTCTACCAAACTGCATAATTTATTTAGTTAATTACCCCATAAATGTAAAGGCATGACGTGAATTTATCGAAAACGAACCTATGTTTGCCAATTTCTCTTCTAACATTTTCAATGGAAATTTTCGCAAGTAGATATATTTTCCGCTAATGCTTTATTTAGAAAGGAACCGGGCAGACGATTCACAGTCTTCGCAAAATCGTAGCATAATTTTGATCCTGCCTCAACGAGGTTTTAAAGGATTTTGAACCTGCCAACCCCACTCGTAACCGGCTTCATCTAGTAAGTGTGTCGAATCACACACACGCATAATACAGCTGCTGCAAAGGCCGCGTTTGGAAGAAGCAGTTGCATACTGTTGCAGGCCACAGTAACAGCGATTTTTTGGCTTTTTCCTTAAAAAATAGGTATTACTGAGTAAGATAGTAAAACTTTGCGCAGTGTATTTGAGTGTAAAATTCACCTAAATTTGTTTATTTTAATTCAAAAGCTTTGGTTTATCTGTGAGGGAGGGGGGGCAGGTCTGTGAGTGAGTATAAATCATTCGAACATTTTATCCCTTTCATGAGTGACTGTACATTTATGTAGGTTGGTGTGGTTCACTTAAGTCCCTCCTCGGGATAGGTCAATTGACAGACCTAAAATGAATCAGTCCACCAGTCCTTGAAATCCAGTATTACATGCTCGCTGCTGGCCTTCCTCGGCTAAACTTTTGACTTTGCCTATTGACTCCACAAATGACATATTTGACACATCACATTAATTTCCTTGGACTAAGATAATACAGCCGTCTTTTTGCTATCCACGCCGAAACGATTCCACCTAAAAGTATGGCCCACCTCACTTAGCGAGCGCTGCAGACAAAGAAAGGGTGCTATTTTTATGTGGTAGCATAAGGCCTTAACTGGGGGGAGTAAAAGAGGAGATAAGCTTTATTTAAAAAAATATAACTCCAAATGTTTCCTTCAAAACGTCTTCCATTCACAAGGAATAAAATAAGACATATAGGCTCGAACTACTGGGGAATCAAAGGAATCCACAATCGTCAATAAATGCAATTGTCGACATTGTGGGTAACTGTCCGTGAAAAGTATTGTCAAATAAAGGCCATATTGGATTGCTTTCAAAACGGTGCTAGAGTCGTGCCCTGATAACCTCGTTGTACAATAAATTCCCTATCTCATGAAATGTCACCCGGAATTCTGAAAAAAGTTTTGTATCCAAACATATTAATTAGTTATGGTTTTAAAAATGACGATCGTACTGCCTCATCTCAATATATTTAGATCACGTCAGGATGCCGGCTTTTTAATGAAAATCCTTCTGACCGCTGAGTAAAAGTATGTACCATGTAGTATGCCTTTTTGTCATTGATTTTAACTGCCTTTATAAATTCAAATATATTTTATGGAAAACATGCACGAAAATATATTTCTTGTACTCGTTTGGTAGCAAATTACGCCTTCTTTAAATTTTATACTTAAAGAAAGTTAATCTTTTGGTTTCAAAAAAAGTCTTATTATGAGCTTTTTTACAATTTTCAGGTGTTCATTCACAGGATATCGTATCCATCAATTTGTTAATGCTGCCTTTACTGTATAAAGAGTTCTCAAATCTATTCCAAAATTTAATGAGAACTATGTAAAACCTTCCTCAAACTGTTGGCGAAAACGTACTTTTCCTTAAACAGGATGTACACGGTGCGCAGTTTGTAAGCCTTGAATTCAAATGTAGCAGTCACTAGATTTTACAATTTTTCGGCAATTTTTAAACTTTTTTAAAACAGAAAGATACCCTATCTTTAAGTATACAATTTAAAGAAGGTGTAATTTTCTACCAAATGCGTACAAGAAAAATATTTTTCGTGCATGTATTCCAAAAAATATATTTGAATCTATAAAGGCAGTCAAAAGTAATGACAAAAGGCATACAAGTTGTTACTTTTTATAGTAAATAATTCTTCTTGGCGGTCAGAAAGGGGCTCTTTAAAAAGCCGGCATCCTGAAGTGTCCAAAATATGTTGAGATTAGACTCTATGGTCCTCTATATTACAACCATCCACAATTAATTCGTTCCAATCAAAAACTCATCTCAGAATTTCGGGTGACATTTAATGAAATAGGGAATCTAGTGTAATTCAAATAAACAAAGGGTGGTGTGTCTACTGGTCTGTGTTGCATTGCCTACACAAATGTACCATAGCATGCGCGATGTGTTCTACTACTGGTGCTGCAGGTGGGTTGACGTTGAGCTACGCGTGGAGTAGCGATGGTAGACTTGCGATGCATCTACCGCACTCTCACTTCGCTCACCCGTGTGTGTCCGGTGTCAGTACAGAATCAGGTAGACCGGAGACGCGATCGGTGGCAGGTGGCTGGATGGCGCGGTGTGAACCACACGCATCTGCCTCCCAACACGTCCCACGTGTGCAGCGTGCCCAGGTGTTGGCTCCGTTGTTGGCCAAGTGCATTTAGCATGCAGCTAGTGTACAGGAAAAACACACGCACATACACACAAATGGCCATGCTATAAACGCTTTGATCAAGTTGAGGATCGACTAAACTCGAGAGAATCATTAATCACAGGCCCACACAGCTGCTGCAGCCTGTGAGTTGCTGCGACACAAGTAGACGCAGGCCCAAGGCCACGCCTGTCCAATCGCAAAATCGGATGCCAGACATGCCCCCTTAGAATCGAATTGTGCAGAAAAGAGCACATAAAGGCTGAGACCGACATCGGGAAATCCATCCTCAAAGCAAATCCGAGCATTCCTCATTATGGTGAAACGTATGCGCTGGCATCCATTAGAACGCGAGAAACGTCCTGACTCAGAAGACTGCAAGCTGACGCTGTAACTCAGTCCGCATAGGACTGAGATTCGGGCCTACCAGCTTCTTCGCAATATAACCTGTATGGCACTGGCTCTTGGGTTGTAGCTGGTGCCAAACATTGCTGTGTCCGGCTTCTTTTTTAAGGCTAACTGTCCTCCACTATCTCAGTCAGCGCTTTCAGACGCGCTGCCTGCAGACACTTGACCGATTTCCACTCGGACACACACACGTGCGTCCAGGTAGTCGTAATTCCCCAAGCGCCACTTGAACACACTCCTTTTCCCCCACCCTCGGCTGATGCAGCATTCGACACGGCACTCGCACGAATTGGAACCCACTTGAACCTGCTCTTAAATCCTACTTGAGCACCTGCCACCACTGTCTGCATGCAGTTAGCACTAGCCCTGGTTTCGTTATTGGATATTGTCGTCTGAGACAGAATCTGGTAGTTCTGGACACACAATAAATCTCTCTCACAGGTGCTTTCTGCGCTGTACTCACTATTGGGAACCTCATCTGATGATTATGGTTCTCCAAGTATAATCACACCCTAGACGCTACAAGATAATATTTGAGATGCCCCACGTGAAAGTCTGGTGCATTCATCCGGAACAAGGTCGCGTGGGGCCCGCGTAGATTGTCTGGTTAGCCCTATTAATCACCGTGCACGAGCTCGTCCCCCCCAGTCGTCCTAGAACTGTTTTATTGTTGCAGACCGCTGGGCGATGGGAAAGAAGGGGTTGCAGTATGTGCGGTGCCAGCCCATCCCACCATACCGGTTTTTTTTCCCCAAAACCGGATCTATTGAAATTGAAACCGGATCTATTGAAATCAAAACCGGATTAGTTGATATCTAACCTACGTATAATTAAAAAGTTAGGTATCACCGTGCATATATAAACTGTGTGGAAGTGGTCTAAACGTCTCAACTATACCTACAAAGGTGTGTGACCAGTCCCCATCCGTAGAAATATTCTACCTGTAAAAGAAAACTCTACACTGAGTGGTTTGTCGGAATTCCTATTGATATTTGCTACAGGAATGTCAGCTTTGTTGACGAAAGCCCATTTTCGCTTCACATGATGAGGAATCGCGGCCAGGCTTTACGTGGAGAAACTCCTAACATTACACTCCAAAACAGTCAAGGACGTACTATAATTATGATCCTCGCTGTCAATGCAGTTAACGTCATTAGCTGCGAAGCAGTGCTTGGTAGCGTACATGGAAATGAACTCCAAAATGATTTTGCAGCCCTTCCGGATATTCTTGTCGACGACGAGGAGTACATCATTGTTATGGATAACGTTCGTTTCCATCATATCATTCAAGAATTCTACAACACCTTACCATACGAGATACACTTCTTACCAAGGTATACTCCTTTCCTGAACCCCTGCGCAGAGGTCTCCTTGCAAATTAAATCTTATGTGAGAATGAATGCTCCAATTCAAGGAAGAGAAGATCTACTTGAAAGAATGAAGAATGCTTCTCAACTTGTCAGTGAAAATAACTTGAAAGTTTATTTTTAACATTCGGTGGCATTCTTTGGCCAATGGTTTTTACTATCTGATGTACACCGAGACTAATTTGATTAAATATTATACGCTATATATTCGAAATATTTATAAAAGATTGTTTGTTTTACTAAAAACGTTTAAAAGATAGAGGAAACACTTCTAATATACAATCAGTAATAATCTGGTTTTGATGTCTACAGATGCGGTCTTGATTTCAACAAATCTGGTTTTGAGTTCAACAAATCCGGTTTTGCTTTCAACGGATTCAGTTTTGGAGGAAAGACGGGTAAGTAAATTTGAACGCAAATCACCGTTTGGCACTCATCATTGCGTGGGGCACGCTGAACCCATTTTCATTAGTGAAGGTCGTGAGAAGTGTGTTCAAGCGGAGTTCGGAAGTTTGCGACCATCTGTGTGCGCTAATGCTGCAGTTGAGCGGACTGTAGCAAGTTTAGAGCTAAGGTAAATGACACCTTAACCTGATTTGTGTGCCAGAAATTACTTTGGGAATTCTAGAGGACCCATTTTTGAGTAGACTGCCTAAACAACTGTGTTGGCAGCTGCCTAAAACCAGCCAAACACGTGACTGGGCTTTTAGGTACTATCGCCGGTGTCAGCATGATGAATCCTCCAACAGGCCTGAGAACCCTAGTGTGGATGGATATTTAATGAGTTATTGAGGCATCTTAATTATGACTGCTGACTAAATCCCTCATGAACTTCGGGATGTATTCGTAGCACTTAAAAGCACCTCTTAAATTAAAGTATATATTGCTGCACAGAAAATTACATAACCTATGAAATACCGCGATCAAACTTTGAGTTGGTAGTCTGAAATATATTGGACGTTGTTTTTTGTTTATCCTTTACTTTATTTTCGGTCCAGAAAGCCTTTTGTAAAACAGCAAAACCTTTAAAATTTGATATATCAAAGTAAAATAGGTCAGCTTTGAACAAAATCTTAAGTTTTCCATTATCCAAGCCAGTTCCGGTGCTACTTGATATCCCAGCGCAAAACCTTTAGTTTGTGTGCATTTTGTTGTTAAGAAGCATCACGACAGTCCAGAGGGTTTTAACGTACTTCATTTTTAGAACCGCAAACATGTGAAACTTAGTTCAGTGAAAATCAGATTCACGAAGGCGAACGAAAGTGCAATCTTTTTTCCAGAAACAAGAGGGTGCAGGTATGGCTTTCTTAACCATGGTTTCCTGTTTTACAATCTTCTGACCGGTAAACTTAGTAATACACATTTTTGGTAGTAAGTTATTATCACACCAGAAATTCACAAGCCTAAGATTAAAATGGAGCTAACGTATTCGCGACATTCTGCCACCGTTTTGTGTTAAACCGGGCGATTACGATGTCAAAGTACTTCCTGTCTCCGTCTTGGTTGCGCTATAAACAATATTCATAAAAGTCAGAAATATCAAAAATAACTTTGCATGTTAACAGGAAAATCAGAATTAACCTCAGTGAAATAAATTATGAGAACACGCGTTGTTTACCAGAAACAAGGAATGCTGTCCTCAATTGACATTTTCACTGCACATTTGTAAATATTTTGCCAAAAATGCAGTAGTAAACTTTTTTGATGATATTATATTTTACCACGCCTGGGAAATGGGACCATAAACCAGTATATATTGAAAACTCATGACATGCCATTAATTTGTTGTGTCAAGCTGTGCCGTTACGATGTCAAAGTTCTTTCCGTCCCCGTTTTGGTTGCGCTATAAACAATATTCATAAAAGTCAGATATATCTGTGTACTTATCTGTGTACTTAATAAAAGTCTTGCCTGCCTCTCTGTGGGCCTCCATTATCATTGGTGGATGGCAGTTATTTGAAAGTCGATCACGGAGCTTGGGCACACACACACGCGCGCGTATGCGCGCCTGTCCGTATTTCAGTCACACGCGACGCGCCCCTGCCTTTCGCG
>UYRU01042462.1:3726-14216 GCA_900617775.1 Dibothriocephalus latus | reverse complement strand
ATATATATACTAGAAAGATACATTTACACATCTTTTTCCTACTTAATTGGTACCCAATCGCATATTCTTCCAGCTTCCCTCAAAGAGAAAAAAATGGTTGTACATAAGCGATTCACTAATTACCCAAAATATATATATATTAACAGAGCATCGCAACTGGCCATATTTTTAATGCTGCACTAACAGTATACAACACGGTACATTCGTCTGCATTGTGCCCAGTAGGTATAATAACGCATTTACTGACAACAATAAACATTGCATGTATTTGATAGAGTTTGTATGTGTAAACGAATGCTTGCTTTTTGTGCACGTTTTCTACAAAGAATTTTTTTAATTTAGGAGGGCAATGAAAATTAAAATGTATGCTTCTTACGTAGCCATTTTATCGAATTTTTAAGTCATTTTTAAGCCGGAATCTTGTTGTGAGACTAATCCATTGGAGTTATACTGTATGATAGCCAATAGGGCAACTAAATCTGTGTACTTTTCTTGAAAAGAAAAGGTTTTTCCGAATAATCGATAGAAAAGATAGAATAGATAATTAAGTCACGTACGTGACTTAATTATCTCTTCGAAATGCGAATGAATTTTCGAATTACGGTGCATATTGCATGCATTTCCTAAAGTTTTTTTTATTTATAAACGAAGGAATATGCGTTTTGAATATTTGCTACAAAATATTTTTTTAATTTAAATGGTTACTACAAATCCAAATTAAAAATCGTGCTTCGGTAGTAGCCATTTTTATCAAATTTGTTGCTTGTAAGTGGCCATAATGAGGCTTATTCGAAAACCCGCATCAAATCGTAAGGGAAATTTATTGGAATTGTGTTGCAGGTTAATCAATAGTGTAACCAAGTCTAAGTAATATTTGCTAAAACAAAAGGCATATCCAAATATTCGGTTAAAAGGCGAACGATTAATTCCTCATCAGGTATGTACAATAACGTTAAGGGAGGGAAGAGTTAGCAAAATTGTAAGCAACCAATCAGTGATATCTAAAAGTGGTGAGGAAAAAATTGTTAAGAGATTAAGAGGCCTAACGATGAATTAATCGGAATCGTTCGTTCGCCTAACTTGACTTCCTGAAGGCTTACATGGATATTATCGCTGAACTTAAAAAAATATGTTAATAGTTCCTAAGGAAGTAGATCTCCTCCATTTGTCGCCACATTAAAATCACAGATAACAGCTGCCGGCTTCATCGCACCTGGCCTGACTGGCTGGCAATGACAGCTTGATGGCCGCCGGCCGTGTCGGCAGAAATCGCCTACGCATGCCCGCAACAATTGACACCGCGTGGTAGGCAACTGGCTGATAAGTCATGGACTATTAAAAAGCGCAATCAACTGTCCGCCACACATGTATCTTGCTGACATCACCTGGATGGGGGCTATTAGCTGCGCAGGGATGCAGTTTTTCACTGCCAGCGACGGTGAGCGAAAGGGGCGTGTGGGGATCACAGCAATAAAACATACAGTCTTGCGAGTCCTGCAAACAGCTTTCATGAAAAAATTTAACTTGGTAGTTTAGTGTATATCTGGACAGGCTATTTTGATTAACCTGAGTGGATTAAAGTTAAAGTTAAAGTTATTGGGGGAAATAGGCGTTCATTTTAGCTAAATCATGAGTAAGTTTATATTAAAGAAATTTCCTATGCTATAAGGAAATACAGACCCAAAATTTCTACTTATATACGTAGTGCTGTGGAAAAATACCATAATTAGTAAAAAAAAGGTGGAATAATAATCCCTTCTACAACTTAAAAATTTCGTCCGAAGTTGATCAAATGAAAGTGAAGCGAAATTTAAGCAATTGCATTTATTTTCAGAAATAAGCAGCGGTAGAAGTTTTAAAATTATATTCAGCTATTCTGTAAAGTTTTTTTGCAACAAAATACAGTGACAAAAATGGCTGCAGCTCACGATCCTTTGATCCAAATTCTAACGCTCTAACCATTGACCCAAAAGCTCATTGTCTTGCCGGTTTATTTTGTGAGATATTGGCACTCATTCACGAACGATCATTATTTAACGATCGGTGCCCACCTACTATAAATGTTGAAACTGACACTGTTTATAGACCTACAATTTCATGGCAACAGCAATCCATAAATACCGCATAATTTGAGTAAAGCATAGCTGCTATGATAGTTTCAAGTACATATATAAAAAGTTGGCCTAATGTAATTCTTGTTTAAAAGATTGCATCTTCTTCAGTCTAGTGTCTCAAATTTTCGGCAAACTTTTACGTGAAAATGTACAATATTTTTCACCGGCATTAAAACCTAGGCAAAATATGTGTTTTCAAGCAAGTACAGAGAGATGGTGGGTTTTATGAACTGTTCTAAAGGGCAAAATCTGTATTTGGTTGTTCCAAACAAGAGCATACGTGCAAAGTCTTCATTACTTCTTTCCAGGTTCTCAAACATGAACACTTTTTTCCAATTAATATTTACTTTTTAACTGCATCCGCTTTTACTTCCGAGCACAGGACAACCAGAACCCTAGACGGGTCTCACAAACACATTATAAGAAAAATTCACCACCGAGAGGACGCACTGAATGGAAATGTTCGCAGACTGCTAAATGTTGAAAAGACCAAGCAAAATCATGCTATTTCTTTGTCATGTTAACTTAAACATATAAAATAACACAAATGGTTGCTGGAAAAAAAACAAATAAATCAGGTAGGTTAATGCATAACACAGGCCTGTATCAATCACATCTGCTGCCAATCAACTGGGCTCCCTTAATGCAGAAATCACTAAAGTAGGCGTAACAAACTAATAGCAACAGATAAACGGACTCCCTACATGGCTTTATCAGATTGCCCAAAACCTCTTTTTGACTGACGTCCGGGAACAAAACAGCCAGATTGGTAAGTCAGATACTTACTCAGCGGCTGGAAAAAAGGGATACTCTTTCAAGTAGAAATGTCGCATAGATTTGTTTGGGTGATCGCATATACATTATGCCCCAATTTCTATAATTTTGCTGGTGAAGAGCAGGTTCCATTGTGCATTAGAATTTTTATAAAACAACCATAGGAAATGTTAATTTGCGAAAAATCCCATTGAAAATTTCAGAAGATAAATTGGCGAACGAACGTTTCCTTTGGACAACTAAATAAACTATGCGACTTGGTAGAAAAAGGTAGTGCGGCTGTCAGGGTAAGTAGGGGGGGGTCGGGTTCAAACTCTTATCAACGTTAAAGGGAACTGGTAGCCGACAGAGGTGATAGGCTGCGGGCTGTTGGATTAGTAGCTTTCAGTCATGGTAACTACGACGCTGAATTGAAGCTCTACAAGGGGCCCTCAAGCTATTCAAAATACTCTGGACAGCGTCTGTTGGCTACGGCAGAAGAGGCCGCCATCAGGCTACGTCGCAGTTACCTTGGCCGAAAACCGCCAATCCAACAGCCCGCAGCTTATCACCTCTGTTGGCTACTAGTCCTCCTTAACGCGGCTCCGACTTTGACTGCACTTACTGCCCTCCACTTATGTTGACAAGCACACTTTTTTTTCTGCAAACCCGCATAATTTATTTAGTTAATTACCATATAAACGTAAAGGCCTGACGAGAATTTATCAAAAAACAAACGTATTTTCACCAATTTATCTCCTGAAACTATACGTTCTAAGAGAAAAGCGGTTTGGCTGTGTGGCCTGACTTTTCAGTTATCTAAGTTGTCTTTTGGGCTTTAACCCAAATATACACTTACAATTTCGGTCTACGCCTGCAGACCTTCAAGAGACTGATATAAAACGCAAACAATAATTCATTTCTCGGGAGATTAAAAAAGTTGAACTTTCAGAACCGGTTTATCAACCAGAAAGCAGAAAGCTGGGGGACCGACTGATGAACCGGACCCCTCGCAGCCGTGTCAAGCAGCGGCAGAATACCGGCAAAACACGTGTCTGGCTCATTTAGCTAGTACCTAAGCTGTTAGTATGGTAAATTACAATATCAATTTGTCTTACCAGTGTCTGCAGCTGAGCGTTGAAGCTGGGTTTTCGCGTCCTGAAGCCTGCTAAGGCCAACCTGTTCCAGTTTCTCCTTAGCCGCCGGAAACTCTCGCAGCACGTCCCAGAGGTCCTCCTTGGAAAGGCAAAAGAGGTCTGCGTAGCCGATTGACCGCACAGAAGCCGTGCGCCGATTACCGATGTTGCCAAAGTTCAGGATGGAAATCTCGCCAAAGTAACTGCCCGCGCTGAGGGTTGCAATAACATTGACCTCGTCAGCTGCCAGGACTTCGAGTTTGCCCTGGGTAACGAAGAACATCTGGCGACCAATTTGACCTGTTTAGCCAGGGAAGGAAGACATAAAAATGGTTAAGAAATGTCTAAAGCTGTGAGATGTAGCTTGAAGCATATCAAAAGTTACAAAATATTGGCCATAGTTCGCACACACGCCGTCAAAAATGGAAGAAAGCACCTTTAAATAAAACTGAACGTGTTTGAGCCAATGTAAAGTTGTGTTCTCTCATTAAGAAATGTCCAAATGCTTTTAAGAAAAGTGGATGATTCCCAAAAATAGCAAAAACGTATTGGATGAGTGAACTGCAGTTTTAATTGTGCAAAAGCATTGTTCAAACAAGCAAACAGCATACTTAAATGCACACGAGTAATGTAACCTTTGATAAGATACACTTGAGAGAACATCATAGTAAAATACCCATTACGGATAAGTGCTACATAAATGGCTGCTAGCAAGCAGCATAAAGTAAGAGTTAAGACTCCATCATGTTTTCGTGAAATTTGGGTGCATTTTGTCGGTTTTGTTGTAGAAGCGGTGGACTAAGACAAACAGGTTTCCGCTCGATCTTGTTCACAGGAAAGTCCCTATTTCAATTGTAATCAACTTGTTTTCTGTATATTAAAACAACCGTCCTGTCATAAAATTTACCTACAGGTATTGCTGACATTAAAGTTGAATGATATTTAGATATTCTAAAGATTATAGTAGTGTTCCGTCATTTAGAAATGTCCAAGTGTTTTTTTTTCAGAAAAGTGGGAAATTCCGAAAACGTCGAAATTTGTCATGGGTGAGTAAACTGTAGTTTCAATTATGCGCAAATCTTGCTCGGACAAACAAGCTAAACAAGCAAATGCACACAGGTAATATAACACTTGACAATAATACTTGAGTGAACTTCATGCCAAAGTACTGATTATGGGTAAGCGCTGTTAGAGAGCAGCCTAATGTTCGAGTATGGACTACATCACGGTTGCATTTTGTCCGTTTTTTAGACTACGAAAAGCAAGTTTCCGCTTGATCTTGTTGACAACTCCTTGATGAACGCTCGCCGGTTGCTAACGGCTTATCTCTGCCGATAAGAATGTCACAGAAACGTCACTATTGCAATAATAAGCGTAACATTTTCTGTATATGAAGGCAACTTTCCTATTATCTAGAGGTATAGCTGGTGTTAAAGAGAGATTATATTTAGAGCCTTCTTGTATTAGCCCCTAATACATTAGAATTATCAGTGTCTTCAATCGATTCATTAAAAAATTAGATTCTGTTAGGCGGTCTTTAGCAAAATCTTCATCAAGGCATTTGCCTTTAATTGGCATGCTCTTCATTTACATAGCTTTTTGTGGAAAGTTGATTGGCTGTAAGCTGTCTCTAGTATTCCAAAAGGGGGAAAATGTTGATGGCTTTAAAATAGACGGCAAGTAGATATCATTACTGGTATTAATGTTTTGAGCTCCGGGTGGGGTTGGGTGTGACTGGTTGACGACGGTTAATGAGCCAGAAAATGCCATCCTGGTCTCCATTGTTTTTGCCCAGCGGTGTTATCTGTCTAGATTACCTGCCGCTACGGCTGTTGTCAATGAATGTCAATATCACCTGATCTAAATTGGTAGGACAACAAGCACATTGCTAAGTGGTTAGAGCGTACGGCTTCTGATCAAATCGTTACAGTGTTGGCGTAAAACTGGGGTAAACAATGCCAAGCTGATGACAGCTAAATAGCCAAAGGTAGTGATTGGTGTTACCTTTGTCTTTGCTGTCTGGTATGATGTTAGTTTGCAGCAAGGAAGACTACACTTTTACTAATCTAAACTAGATAATTCCATAAAGCGTTTGGCGTTGATGATTTTTTTTTCTAATTTACATCAAAAAAATAAAGTCAATTTTCAGGTGCGGCAAGTTCTGTTTGGTAAATGTTAATCTTAGACCCCCAAGGGGAATGCGATCACTTTATAGAGGAGCAGTTACCTCTAGACTAGTCTTACTGGTGTTAAATCGACATCTATCTCATGTACATGGCACTACTTCTGTTGTAGTTTTTAATATATGACGGTAGACTCTAGTATAAGTGCATGAAAATATGATTACGGCGGGCAAACTCACTGCTTTCTTTCTTACTAATATATATACCTCAAATACTATCATTTGACCCAACTCGTGAAAAAATAGACTTCCGAGAATACACCATGCTTTGTTTTGTGCGATTTACGACAGGTTGGAAAATCGACCTAACAAAGTTAGTCTGGGAGAAGAAGAAACGATCACTGGAACAAGAGGTTGCGGAGAATCCTTAATCATAGGTAATAGAAGATCAGCCTGAGACATACGCAGATAAGACGCATCTGCGTATGTCTCAGGCTGATCTTCTATTACCTATGATTAAGGATTCCTCGAAACGTCAGGAAAATAAACCTCTTGTTCCAGTGATCGTTTCTTCTTCTTCCGAACTGCTTCCTGGAACTCGGATATTCTCCTGTATTGGAAAAGTTAGTCTGGTCTACCATGCTGGTGGTCATCTGGACGACTTTTTTTCATTTCTCGTTTTCACGAGACCTATGCTGACGTGAAAGTTGGCAGCACTATGAATTTCCTAAAAAACGTCTGTTCGGCCTCCCAAGCTGTAAAACACCGAGTAGCAAAAAATTTGCAAAAAAAATATATGATTACTTCCTCACTGTCTTACTGTCCTTTTTTAAATTTCGAAAATATAGACAACAAAAGTACCAAACGCCTTTTATCGATACTTGATAAAAAGAGCGTTATTCAGCGCTGTAGTACTCAGACCATTACATATAAACCTCCCGTGTAACTTTTTGAATGAACACAAGTGGCAAATGCAATCGCTCAACCTAGACGTTTCAGACGTTTCGGATTCTGTCTGGCAGTCCTCATCAGAGACAGCCGCAGAATAGGGGCATAAATGCATAAGGCATTAATAATCCGTTGTGGCTAAGCAGCCGCATACGTACTACGATTAGTAGCTAACGTGATACTCGCTTTGCAGTCCAACTCCAAGTCATTAATTACCGCAATGTCATCATTCGTGTTTGACGTTGGCTTGATAACTGCGCGAAAATTAGGTTTACTGCCATCTAACGTGTCGCTCGGCCGCTCTCTTTTCAGGTGACTGATTCCCCTGCTCAGACCTAGTGTCAGTAGTGTGTATGGGAACATACTGAGACCTTGCCGGGAGCTTCTTATTGCAGTTGCCGCTACGTACTATAAATACTGCTTAACCTGTGCATTACCCATATCTTCTGCGGTTATTACTGATGAAAAATTCAAGACAGAATCTGAAATGACTGGCAGCGCATCCTCTACTTCTAACCTGCTTCGTGGGATGCCTCTGTCCATTTCTATTGGTACAGATCATCTAGAGAAGGATGATATACCTTTTCGACTAATGCGTGGGCACGAAATCATTTTAAATGCTATTTCATGTAAAAAGGATATCTGACCTTTCCTGCAAATATAGTCGCCTGGCGAGTAGAGAGCAGGCCGTAGACGTAAGACAAGCTCCGATAGGAAGCCTTCCTCAGCATCTTGAAATATATCCACACGTTTGAGAGTATCCAGGTGGACATGAATCGCGATTTCAGCCTTCAGACTGTCGGGCAGGTGGCTGAAGACCTTCTGTTCGTCCGGTATCCGGCTCTGTCGCCAGAGGTAATCGAACCAGGAGATGACTTTCCGTTGCAGCGCCTCGGGAGCTTTTCGATCAACCAGAAAACGCTTGAATTCCTCCAGCTGACCTGAAATTGTTAAAGGAGAGAGATTTTAGACCGGATTCCTAGGCTCTACTGCTGCCTGCGAGAAACAAGTGGATGGTACAATAATTTAGAGTAAATTAGGATGATAGAGGCAATATCTGTGTTTTGCAACCGCTACATGTTGCTTAGGTAACATGTTCAAGACCGAACCAAATTGCTAACTGTAGATATGTACTGATTACGAAACCAGATGGTGAGCATTTGCTTATTTTTTCGAGGTGAGTTTCATTCTACCAGAGTCGCATTGTTCCAAGGATGTGCATGTTTAACGTAAAATTGATACAATATTTGCATCTATATAAATGAATAGTTTCCTGCCCGAAGTAGATAAGTACGTAAGTTAGTCATATTTAATCTTCGTGGCCTATATGTTGTGAAGAGGGTGAGAGTGGCCGTTTACGAAATGGGCAGAAGAAACTACCTATAGTTAAAAGGTTTTTGAACAAGGAAAACCACAATCAAGCAGTTTTATGACTTTCCACAGCGATCTTATGAAATTATCAAAGTTAAATATTTACTGACGACCACCACCGTATGGTAACCATTTTGGTTCCATTTTTTCTGAGTTAAATTCATTACAACAGAGTTAAATCTTAGAGTTAAATCTGTTCAAAGATAAATTTGCCTGAGGCAGAATTAATGCAAATCATATGGCTATTTAAATGGGCTGCCGTGTTGAATGTAGTGGAGAGAGGAACAGCCAGCTACGACTTTTGATATAAAAACCTAATTTTATGCAGGTTAACAGAAGCAACACCTCCTAAATAGACACTATGAAGAAAAAGTATGATAATGGGCTGGTTCTTGTCAAGACATCTGTGCAGAAACCGGATCCGCGAATAGGTTGAGGCCTCACGAATAGTAAATGCTTCCCATCGTCGAGCCGATCTAAGCGCATCGCGCCCAAATAAATTGCCAATAAAAGCTAATATGCGTGTCCCAGGAAGCAATTGAGAAGAAGAAGACTTGATCGCTGGGACAATATGTTTATTCACCTGATATTTCGATCGAGTCTTCCTCTTCGCAATGGGTTGGTTCTTCATACTGAGTTATGGCCACTCATATATTCAAAGTTGGTTAATGAAATTCCAGGGCAAGATTAGGACGTGAAAAGGGAGGTGTGAAGCTTAGCTTTTATATGCTTTGACATTTACGAAAATTATAGTGTACACCACCTTTTTTTCAAAATTTGCGCGAACACTGCGAAAGTTACAAAATATTATGCAGCTGGGCCGATACAGGCCCAAATATTCGATCCACCGAATCATAAACACTAGCTTCATAATACTGTTGTTATAAAAAGGATAACAATATGCTAACTCTGTTAGTATTCCGACAAGACAGGCAAACCGTAGGATGGCTATTTTGGGCTGCTGGCCCTCATCAGCTGGGCAGCCAACTCTAGTGTAGCCGCTGAAATTGCCGCCACACCCGAGTTTCGAAATCGCGCCTCGCCAGTCAGGGGCAGACGTCTTAAAAATTGAGCCATCGAGTTCGATGTCTTGCCGGTTGTTGATGGGGAGTATATAGTATTTGTTTGTACACCGATCTATGCCTCAGGATGTACCCATCCTGGGTTGATGCTTGCAAGATGAGCAAATCCTGAGAGATAGAGCGGTGTACAAACAAATACAATATGCTAATTTTTTGCTGAACCCTACAACAAATTTTGTTGAACTGTCGAATGCCTTGGACATTCAGCTCAATCAAGGCCCTCTTTTTGCGTGCATGTATTACTTAAAGCCTTGTGGTTACACTTAATCTTGGACGTTCTCAAAACGCATTCCGTTCACGACATAAGGTGAAGGGAAAACTCAAGCTTTTCTTACAGCATGGCCCCACTTATTAACAAAACCTAGCGTTTTTTTTATAAATTTTTAAAACTGCCCAAAAGTGTATGCCTGTTTTAAGACATTATTCATCAAAGAGTCAAAAAGCAAACAACAAACACTTCTTCAGTTTCCAGGCGCACACAGAAACCTTTCCTTTCTTCCACTAAGCTAGAGGCACGCTGCAGAGAGAGACAGAGAGAGACATGGCGATTTCAAAGCTCCTCTGCGTGCGCGCGTAGCCATCTGACGGCTCCCTTGCCCCTCCCCCCCCCACATTCCATCAACAGGTAATTAAGAGATGACGTCAGTTCATGCGCAGATCCGTCTGCTTGGGCGCAGGCTGTGTGGACGCCTGGAGATGGCTATTCATGAAGACTGTTGCCATTACGAGGGTACACGTCAATTTTTGCGACGGAAAGCAGCAGTTGCGCTCGTCAATTTACGCAGGTGGCTGTCGCCCGGAGCCATAAAAGCGCAGTTGTTATAAAAATAAAGTAGATGCATGGTGACTTATGTTTGTTTAATAGCAGTTAACTGCGACCTGCCACGCACTCTCCATGGCAAAAGTAGATTATGTAGCCCCACTCATATACCCCTAGTCCCAGCATTTTGTCCGGCAAAGACGA
>UYRU01042461.1:13496-23600 GCA_900617775.1 Dibothriocephalus latus | reverse complement strand
ACGAAACTGTTCAAGTTCGTGTATTGTACAGACCAGGTTTTCTTTCTAAACACGCTCATTCGGACGCTACCGTCAGGTCTACGAGTTGAGAGGACGTCCAGGAAAGGGAGCGAACCTGCTGTTTCTATCTCCAACGAGAACTGTTTGGATGGATGGGCTTGATTGACTACGTTTAGCAGAGCGCCTCTATCGGTTTCAGTTGTGGCGATCACGAAGATATCATCCACACAGCGATCATAGTGCTTTAACTTGTGGATCTATTCGCTAAGTTGATATTGTTCCAGCTTTCCCATGAATATGTCAGTTAGGAGAAGTCCCAGAGGCGAGCCCACGGCAACACCATCTATTTGCCTGTATATTTGGCTGTCAAAAAGGAACTGCACATTCAGTGTGCACTTCAGTATTAGTTCCCTTAGTGCATTTTTCGGCATTCCTATTTCTAGTTGATTGCTCAATAGAATTCGCAGATGTATTCGATTGTCTCAGTAACCGGGGCGTTTGTAAACAGCCAGGAGACATCTAGGGAGAACAACATCATGCCGTTTAAGTTTACATTTTTGATATCATCCATAAATTCAAACGTGTCTCGATAGCTACGTGGTTCCAATTGATGCTGCAAATGCTTGAGTTTCGCCGCCAACCATTTTGCTATCGCATGATACGTTTAATTGCGCATGTCCAGAATCGGACGAAATGACAGGCCATCCTTATGGATCTTTGGTGGACCATACAAACGGGGGATGTGCGTGCCTTATGGTCGGAGGCTTTCAAAGTCCCGGTAGGTTATGAAACCTCCCGTGTGGAGTCTTCGTAAGCAGTCAGTCATTTGGGCCTCTACTTCCCCTGTGCGATCTTTTTTTGTCTACTTTCTTGGATTTAGTCTGATCTGATAGGATCGTTTGCATCTTCGTTGTGTAGTTCGACTTTTTCATTAAAACGACATCGGTTCATTTATCCAGTCTAGTGACCAGGATGTCCGTGTTCCGTCGCAGTTCTTTTAACTTTTCTAGGTGCGCTATTGTCAATAATCCTCGGTTTGTATGTCCATTGTTCAGATACTGGTAACTGCAGTAGACTAGTGTGATTTATAGTGTTGGACACTTTCTGCGGAGCTGGGCTTTAAATTATAATTTCGGTTGTACAGATTCTCAAACTGGGTTTCTAGTTCTAACTGATCGACCTTTTGGGTAGGTATTCAGAACTTCGGACCCACAGACAATGCTTTAAGTAACGTTTTATCAAGCGTCATCGAGGTGTAGTTGTGTACGCATCTAGCTGGATCTGTGGGTAGCTTTGCTTGTGGCATCATTTCTTGCACCCTTTGTAGGAGTGACGCTCTCTTTGTGTCCCTACGTTTCGTTCCTATCGTCCGCGTGTAGCTGATGAATTCTTGTCTTTCTTCGTCTGTCAGGCTGTCTTGAAAGGCAGAGAGTGGGATTCGTGACGCTCTAGTTCTCCAGACTTAATGTGAGTGCAGTTAGGCAAGCAGATCTCTACTTGCTTGCGCCGATCGGGACGCCAAAAGAGTATGATATTTTGTTTGCTTGCGTGTGAACATGCCCGTTAGTGACTAAATTTTCAGATGCAATCATAAGCATACTATCTTTTGACAATTGAAAGAGAATTTTTGCCATTACATTATTTTCAATTACTTTGGGTGTTCGACTGCGACAGGGTTTAGTTCGTACTTGAAATGTCGGTTAAAACTTTACGAGTTTCCGTGTTTTTAGTTGAGCGTCTATTATTAGAGTTTGTGCTCTACGTGGTCACCGAAAACTTCAAAATAAGATAATCAAATGATTCACGTAAACAGTGAGTAGATTCGAGATTCCTTCATGTTAAGCTGTGTTTGACTTCCGGTTTTAGACTTGTCCAAAGATGTCAAATCGTGGTCAACAAAAACGGCACCCACAACAAAAACACACAAGCAAATGCGCCTTCGATTAATTTAGTAGCTTTCTTTACCAAGTTATCTTTTGGAAGAGGGCTCTAATAGGATATATTGACGTCGAATATCTGCGTGCTTAATAATGTTCGAAGATTAATATAACGATTTAGTTTTATTTGTATATTCAAGCAGTTTTCGCTTAATTGTTTTGCTTTAAGGCCCGTTCTGTGATCACTAAAGCATTATAGAGAACTAGAATGTACACTTTAATTAAGTAGAAGCTGACAATCGTCCTACTATTCCGCTTCCAGCATTCATATAGTCATATAGGTCTAAAATGTTTGGACATCGTTCGCGCACAGTATGTCAGGGAATAATGACCGCATTTCGTGGGAGTTCATATTCATGCTTGGTCACAGTCCTATTAGGGTGTGGGAAAACAAACGACAGCTGCACATGCTTATCACTTAATTTCATGGTGCAAAACGTACCCAAACGGCCCTGACTTCATCGATAGGGAATTAGCTTACACTATTAGGATTCTCCCTCTGGAGTAATTCTTTCACTGTTGTTTCTTACCATTTGACGACGTGATGACCGCTGAGAGTGGACGGGCCTATGCTCGAGATAATTACCCTTCTTTTTTACTGCCTCTTACCCCTGAAGCACGACGCGTGTAGAAGTTTGAATGCTCAGGACAATAAACCAAGTAATCCCGTGTTTCTTGTCTATCCATGCAAATACCTGGAACGCGAATGTTTTCATTCATTCCTACCCGAGTTGCATAAAAATTGTTTTAACTGAATCCGCACTGTTTTTCCCAAAAAAACATGTTATTTGTAATATTTATACTAATCTGATTTTCCTGAGGGCAAACCAAAGTGTTCCGTTCTCTGAAAAGATATGGTTAAAAGGTTTGTGGCTTATAATAATTTTCCATTATAGAACAACACGCTTAAACAGGACGTTTTGGTCTGCGTCGTTCAATAGCGTAGGAAAGTCACTGTATGTCGAAGAACTTTGAATATTACAAAATTCTGTGATTAATCCCCTTTACTGATCTGAAATCAATCCTTTTAGTAAACAGCATTTGAAACCGAACAGGCAGAAGACTATCACCTTCAGAAATATCGAAGGATAGAGTTTGTCATTCGGTTGTTCTTTTGCAATCAAAGTATAGTGCTTGAAAGTAAAAAAATTTTAGGAACATATTTATGCGAAAGTATATCGTGTGCATCATCTCGCGCATACAAAATTAAATATAAATACAAATAAACATCCTTTTGTTTTCAGCAGAAGATGTGTCCCTTAGTTTCAGAGAAGTCAAATAACTAGTCGGCGCTTCCCATTTTCATGTCGACTGGAGCTTCAAAACCTAAAACCCACAGATATTCGACGCCAGAATAATAAATCAAGCGCTTTTTCAAGTGGAAACGTGTTATAGTATGTTTCTTTAATTAATTATTGGCGCATTTGTGTGCGCCTTTTGTTGCGAATGTTTATTTTTCTCGATAATGATTTGACTTAATCGGGTAATTCTAAAAACATGACCCAAACAGACAGCTGCAAATGGAAGAATGTTTAAAAAATCAGCAGTTCGGTAATTTAATAAAGTAATGTCTCATTTTCAATTTTGTGGTTAACAAGTAGAACAATATCGATATTGAGTGACAAACAAATAAAAATAAAGCAATTCATGCAGTGCTGAGCAGAATTCGAAGAACAGTCTGAGGCACTTCACATGCAACCTCTCGAAATAATTAAAAGGGAATGTCAAAGAAGGATATTTCTCTCAATATTCACAAGACGGTATGAACTCGATTACAGTACAACCGTAATCTTACTTTGTAGCAAACAGCCAGCATCTCCGTGCGTGGCCTCTAATCAATTTTTATTCCTGCCAACAAGTCAGAGCTGCTTCCTAAAGAAAAGCATTATGCATTTATCAAGGGGAATTCGCCCAAGGATAAGAAGAATCTTTCCATGCAAGAAAGGAACTTATATTTGTGCCTAATACTCACCTTGAACAAACTACTGTACGGTGCGGCTTTGAATTCGTGTGACATGCCGAAAGATGCGAGAGGTTGATACTCTTTCGCTAATCAGCATAAAGTAAGTTTGTAATACTTATCGTGTATTATTTTCTGAAGTCTTTTCAGTCACGAAAGGATGCTGGCTTTTTAGTGGGCTTCGTTCTGACCGCTAACAAAACGCATGTACTGTAAGGAGTGGCCACTGTAGTAGTAATTATACTCATTGATTTTGACTTCCCTTATAAATTGAAATATATTTTATGAAAAAGATGAAAGAAAAAAATATTCTTGTACGCGTTTGGTAGAAAACTGCTCCTTTTCAATTTTTAAACTTAAAAAAGGGTTATCTTTTGGTTTATAAAAGCTTCTAATTATGACCTTATTTTACGACTGTGAGGTGTTGATTCATAATACATAAAATTTATAAATTCTGTCTATAATCTATACAGCATTTTCCACATCTGTTGCAGTATTATATGATAATAAAGCAAATTCATCCTCCATCCGTAGATGAAAATGTACATTTTCTTGAACAGGATGTACACAGCACACTGCTTGTAAACCCTAAATTGAAATTTAGTATTCAGTGAGTAAAAAAATTATTCAAAATATCAGAAATACTTAGAAAGCGAAAGCTACCCTTTCTTTGTGTTTAAAATCTAAAGAAGGCGCAGTTTGCTACCAAAGGAGTACAATACATTTTTTAATCGATTAGAAATGTTACAAACTTACTCAGTGCTGATTAGCGAAAGAGTATCAACCTTTCGCATATTTCCGTATGTTACATGAATACTAGGCCGTCGTTTAGATGACTGGTCCATGTCTATATCTGGCAGATTTAGTGCTCGTTCAAATGCTTATGGATAATATAAATCTTTCCAACATTTTCCATGTATGCTACTTCAATATTAATTAACTGCAGGTTGCGCTGCACTTCCTTAAACACATTTATACTTAACATGGGATCAGTGACCTGTGGGATAGCCGTTATTTCAGTTTCGAGTTTTTAGTGAAGTTTAACTATTTCGATGTCAGTAAATAGTAATTTTTTAATCAACGTATGTTTTTTACTTAGGGTACTTAACTTGCTGCAGTAAAATTTAAAGGATGCAAAATGCGCTGATTTCGCGCACAACAGATGCCCTCGTTCAAACCACGACATTTCCTGAGTGTTAATACCTACTGTATAATACATGGAAGATGAAAGTTGGATCTACACCTTTCAATGTTCGGCAATTGTTAGAGGTTAACCACAAAGGTTTAATTCGCATTTTCAATGGGCGTGCTTTTCATAAAATAGAGAAAAAAGAGAAAATTGGGTTTAAGTTGTGAAGGGAATTTACTTTCAGGTTTGCTGATCCCCACTTTTCCTTGTCTGTCACGTCTGTAAAGTTTTAATCTACTTACCGAAGTGCACTCTCATATCGTTATAAGGTGTTAAAAGTGCTAGAATAAAACTACGGGCGTTCATTTGAGTGCGTATAAACTGAAGACAATTTTAAATTAACTCGCTACAACTTGGCATTATTTATCAGCCTATGAACGTGCGTTTGTGCTTACTATCTGACTTCGGTGTAAAAAGGGTTTTTATTCAAAGTTGGCCAAAATAAAAAATCAGATTTTTGATGACAATACTCCAGAAGTGTATAACTGAGACATATTTAGTAGGCGCACATCTTCATGAGTTTGATAATTAGATCATGCAAAGTGCTGTCTTTTACCCTAACTAAAATGCCAAGTACCTAACCCGCAAGAAAAATTTAAATAGAACAGTTAATGTAATTTAGTAATGATGATTCAGTCTCCTCATAAAGTAGCTTCTACTCGAATTAAACTAATACATTTAAGTGTCTACGGGCGCACAGCAAGATATAATATGAATAATTGTCCCGAAGCGCATCAGCCACCAAAAGAGAACCAAGAGAGAACCACATCATATTAAAAAGCTGCCATCACACAGTCGGTATCATAACCATTGTATTTATTTATCAAATTAACAAAGCAGATATTATGCTAAAGAATAGAAACGAGTTTTTTTGGCATTCTGCCGCCGCTTTGTACAGCTGCTAGGGGTCGGATTCATCAATTCCACCGCTCCCACCTTCCTCCCCACAATTTTTGAAAATTATGTTTTTCTTTCATTTTCACTTGACTCGTCTACAAAGGAAATAGGCATAACAAATTCGAGTGTGGTTTAAAGTGATAGAGATCGCAAGAAATTGCCTATTTATGAGAAAAGATGGTTTCCGCCCAAAATGCTGACATTTTCGCTAATTAAAAGCGCAAACGTTCTGCTGCAGAATTACATACTGGTCATTGAACCAACCGAGTTTATGGCTGCGCGACAGCTAATTCTTCTTTAATAAATTGTCCGGGGATAAGTAAGTGTGTCGCAAAAACTCTCAAATAGAAAGAAATGCGTGTTAACTATAAAAAAATAACAAATACCAAACTAAAGCAAATTTATTTTTGAAGCTGAACCCGTCGCTAAAAAGATTAAATTGTGCTTTAAGGTGTGTACTTTTTAGAAAACCATTTTTGATGAGAAAAAACAGTGGCCATCTTCTATTTGGTATTAAGGGAGCCTTTTATTTCGCCAAAAACAGAGCACGATAACATCCTGAGGAAGTGAAGTAATCAAGGAAGAGGACTTGTATTGTCTATGACGTTTCGAGGATTTGGTGGACTGTTATTTGTCGAAGGCTTAACTTAAAAATTCTGTCGGATATTAAAACAACCGGCCGAACTATTTGGTATTTTTCGTTTTGATTTTTTTTCTTTCGCTTTCGTGGTTTTAAACATACGCTTGGGAGGCTTAACGGCCATTGCTGTTAAGCATACTCATTTTTAAGAAATATGATTGTAAGTCTTTCTGTTTCTCCGATGGTTCTTTGGTGGCGCTCTGTTCGCTTGCATTCCTTAGTTTCGGTGCAACCATCTTCTTCTGGTCTTCTCTTACGTCATGCTGCGCTAATTCCTAAGCCATGGGAAGTTTAAGGTGCCTGTTGATAGAGTTGACCTCTGAGTATCATGCCCCGGACGTGGGTGATTCTGCTTTTATGGTGCCTCGTCCTAAGACGGTCCCTCCTTTGTCGTCAGCATAATGGTCAGATCCTTCAATATGGATTACAAGATGAGACTTTGGTTCTGGCTTGCGAATACTAGGCTATATAAATGTAAATGTTATGGGAGCCGTAAAAATTAGAAAATAAATTCTGACTTCCTCAACCCTAATGTTCTTACCGAAATTTGAAAGATGCCAAGGAATTCAGTGGTTCTCCGTTGGTCTTGTAGTTCACTCTACTTGTAATGTAGTCAAATGCGCTTTGTGAGTGGAAGATATCATTTCCATCAGTATATCTCAAATTACATGCAACGGTCATCGACACGGATCGGCCGATTAAAAGTTAACTTTCTAAATGCCTTTACTCCTTCTACGTTGCAATCTATCGACTAAATAAAAGCTCCGTTAATGTAAGCGTCTTCAGTGGCGTCAACTAAAAACAAAAAGCATAGGCTAAGATTCCTGGTTGTCGTTATAAATCAGTGGATTTCCTATATGACTTTCCAATTTTTTCACAAATTGTGTACTTTGTTTAAGCAGAGGTAACCAGGGGTACGCTGAATGTTAGAGAGCTAATGCAATTCGATTTTTGCGGCGGTTTGCATGAAACATATTTGGCACCGTCAAGCAATACAACGTGCTCTCTTCACCGAAAATTTCATAATCACAATGTCTTATTTCTTTATATATCTATGTACATTTCATGTTGTTAACATGCATACTGGAGACCGTAACTTGCCTTTGACTTCTTTGGCAATTATGTCAGTTACATAATTATAAAAATGTTTAACTAACGCATAATTCGTGCATAAAGTGGCTAATTAGTACATATAAGTATATTATTTTGTAGATTTGTATGACTATTCTGTAGAACTTTTGCGAAAACATTTTCCAGTCTTCCATAAACTCAGCCAAACCTCTTTTAAAAGTTAAGAGTGCCAATGAATGTAAACTTTCGCGTTTCAGGTATGTGTATGAATAAGGAACAAGGGTTATCAAAAACCGGATCGATTTATTTATTATCCTGCCCTTTCAAACTCTTACAGGTGTCTTTCGTCAGATATAAGAAATGGCAACAAAAAGGGGTAATTATAGTGGTTGTACATCAATCAACTGTCAGGAGTCTTCAGGTCGGAAGGCCAAAGGAAAACACCGTGAAAAAGGAGGGGAGGTAGGCCATTAAAGAGATACACGTTAATTATTCAGGGCATCAGCAACGAACTTGGCGGTTATTAAACAGGATATCGACCAATTAACTTTGACGGACGTCTGGGTGTAACTGCATATGACTGCGCAAGGCCTGCGGAAACTCGATATATCGCTTGGCTGGCTTACCGTCCGTAGACCAGGCTTCAATCAGTTCCCGGCTCGCCTTGTTTCCGGCGAGGGCTAGCACCTTGACGGCCGCTAAGTTTAACTCATGGCCTGTTTCATTGGTATGAGCTGCATCTTGTGATAATTAGTCGTTTCATCCTACTGCCAGTTTAAGTTCTTGCATACGCAATCGAAGCATGCGTTCAGTTTGGTCTGTTTATTTACAAGGACAGCTCAGGCATGGCATGCGATGCACACTCCCCAAGATTGCTCCATTGGCTTCAGCCGGTCTTTGATTTTCATTGCCCTGCTGCGCAGTTTAGCTTTGGGTCTGCGTGCAATTCAAACACCCAGTCCCGCAGTGATGAACTGCGTCACTTCTGAAATGCCCTTGATTTGTGGAAGAGCCTGTCACATCTTCGGTGATTCTTTGGTATGGGTCCTCCGGGGCCGAATGCGTATAAATGCTTTTTGATAACCATTCCGCATGAATTGGCCTCGCGTATCTTTTCCTCTGGCCTACTGCAGTGAGTTTGAATTCGTTTAACGAGCGCTTTTGCACAGCTTCGTTTTTTAACAACCACATGGCTGCTGTGAAAACTCAAACGTTGTACTGTGTTTGTGGCCTTCCTGTAGACCGTCGTCTCATTTTCACCGTTGGGCGTTCTCTTGACGAGGAAAAGGCAGCGGCTGCTTCTGTTCTTCTCCCCTCGTAAATTGTGCGGTAGATTGTATATCTGATGAAATGTCGTGGTATGGACAAGAAATTTTCTGTTGTCCAAAGTTGGCGCACGCGGAGTCTCTCCAATAATTATAGCAGTAAATAAGGTACCATAAGTAAAAAGGCATTGGTTGGTTGACGAATTACTAGGTTCTAACATAAAAATAGATAATTTTCATAAAACATTTCGAACATAAGGTAATGGCTCTATGAAAAGTCACTGATCCAATGTTTAATATAAATGTGTACAAGGCATAGGAGCGCAAAAGAATGTCAAATTAATACAGAATAAGTCAAAATACGGAATGCGTACATGTTACATAGTTTCCATTAACATTTAAAATCTAATTAAGTCCGTCAGACATGGATGTGGTCGAACTATCTTACGTTGTTTGCACATTGTGGATGTTGAGTAAAACTTCCAGTTTTAAATGCACGAAAATATCTTTCCGTGCATTAAATCTATTGACAATAACAAAAATATTTTCTGTGCTAATCAGATCGGGCTGTTGGCAGGAAGAAAATTAGATTAGAGGCCACAAACGCATAGCCTGGCTGTTTAATAAAAAGTTAGATTACGGTTGTGCTTGTAATCAAAATTATACCACCTTGTAGATATTAAGGGAAATTGCCTTCTCTCACATTCCTTTGTGATTATTTCAAGAACTCGGATGCGACGAATTGCAGATGGTTCTGGATATTCTGCTTACCACCTAAGGAATTTCAGTGTTTTGCTTCGCTGGTCCTTGAATATCGATTGTGTTGAACTAAAAAATAAGAAATATCGTAAAATATTTTACATAGAAACACTCCGCCTGTGTCTCTCTGTGTGGGTCATGATTTAAGAATCACCTACACACGTGAATTAATTGCCCAGAATAATGAATGTTCATAAAAAAAAGTCGAAAATGAAAACGTCTAAGATTAACTAAAAAAAACTTCTTGTATGAAGCAACCTCTTCAAAAAGCGCTTTAGTTAGATATTTCGCCGTCGAATATATATATATGTGTAATTTACCTTTTTGAAAGATGTGGTGAAAATCAAAATGGGATATTTTGATCAGTCTTTTAACTTCCCAGGCAC
>UYRU01042461.1:0-13456 GCA_900617775.1 Dibothriocephalus latus | reverse complement strand
TTTCTGCTGAAAATGAAAAAAATTACTTTCCTTTGTAGAACCGAACAGTGCTTAGTATGCTTTATTACTTCAAGGCGCGTTGTTTGGTTGCAAATGCACAACAGAGTGGCAGAACATATCCCTCGATATTTTTATACACGCCTATATTTTTATGTGTTCCGATTCAAGTTCTCATATTAGTTTATTCTCTTCCATATTTTGAAAATATTTGGACGAGGTTCATTTACGGCGTTACGAAGACACCCTAAGACATTTCGCAACATTTTATATACAGTCAAATACGGTGAATAATTTCGGCATAGTAAAACAACTTTCGGTCTCCTAACATTATTACTTATATTAAGGTCACAAAGCGTAACAGATTTGTAAGGCAACATTTAGTAAACTGACGTTGGTCTCGTTTTTCCGACAAAAATGACTTCTCTCATATGTTCACTTAACTTATTTTCATTTTTTATGAACACATATAATTAAGAAAGTTTCTACTCTTTACTTATGTTCTTGCATAGTACAAAATGCACGAATAAGAAGCTTTTTTCGCAGCCTTTAATAGCGTAGGAAATTCTTTGGATATCAACAAACGCTCTATTTCGCCCAGTTCTGCTCATATTTTACCAAGTTTACTTATCTGAGCGGAACTCATTTATAGTTCACATCATTATGTACCTCAAGTCAACCCGATGTACGAAATAAACAACCTCAATGTTGTGTTAATCCACCAATAAAATTTTGATCTTCACAGTTCAGCGGATACACAATCTGCTCTATGTGAGACAAGATGCTGTTGACCACGTTATGTAAGTTTCGCAGCGTCTTCTTCTTGAGAATAACAAAAGTTCCGTCAAAGTAACGACGCCAAAAGACAGGTTTATTTTTTGATGAAAGTGGTGGGCCTTTCATTTCTCTGGTGGACTCCAAATTGATTGCTTAGGAAATTTTGTTTGGACAGTCAACTATGGTTTGCTTGATTCCATAAGCTACAGTTGGCTAGACGGTTAATTCGACCCAAGATTGCTTCCACTCCCGGCTCAAAATGGGCCCTTACTGGCTGAGGTGGCTGGGGCGTTGGTTGTACCAGAGCCTCTCCTTACTGGCGTGGGTTCGAATCTCACAGAGGCCACCGAGTCTTTCACAATCGAATTAAATGAACTATTGAAATCTGCCAAATTCCTCAGAGTTCTTGAAAGTTTGCAGAACATCAGGTAGACATAAGATAGCTTGACTACTGATCTGAAACTGCTGAGACTTCATCATAAACCTTTATTAAAAAATATGAATGTGACAGGCAATAAAGCAGAAGTTTATACTGATGTGGAGCAGCCCAACCAACTTGATTCAAACGATTAATGAATTTTCGTTGCTATCAACTAATGCACACTATGATCGAGGGATGTAAGTTTAACAAGAACTGGTACTAGATAGTTGTCAAGCAAAACATACATCATGACTCAGCTTCTATTTGTTCCACTTTCGCAAAGTACGCCCAAAATTGTAAGGCTATAATGCTGCCTTATGCAAGATGCCATCATAAATTCCGCTAAGGACCGCTGAATCAGGCCGGTAGCAAAGGGAATTAAAACGCCTGACACTTATTTGTCACACGAGTGCGGATATTAAATTTAACTGCCTCGACGTTTAAATACTCAATCGACCAATATTTAATGTCAAATTATAAGACACGAGTCGCTTTCGACTCAAAATCCTTTAGAGTTTTTTGACCTCCAAGGGCCTTGTTCATGCACTCCAAGCAAGATTAGCATCTTTTTTATGGCTAAATATGCATATTAACCTCAGGGGTTGAATGCATTGCACACAAATCAGGGCAAGAATTTTAATAGTCTGGCTTGTTTCGGTCAGCAATGTGGACGACAAAAAAATTTTTTGGTCAGGTTCACAAGATTTTTCCAGTCTTATTATCAAAGGAGCATTAGAGAGCCTTGCTTTGCTGGTAAAGGCCATGCAAAAAGCTATTTGATTTTTGCTTTTATATTACTAACCTTTGGAGGTTCCGTTGCATTCTGTTTCAAAGAAAAAACTTAATGCGTTACAAAAACGTCGGAGATACACATCTGTGAGTTTTTGGATATATATTAGCCACTTAACATGACTGCCTCCAAAATATGTGTTCCGGTGAAAAACGCCTCTTTCTTTTAAACTTTAATGACGTCTGCAAATAGTCTAAAACATTTAACCCTCGGTTGGAAAGAATTGGCGGACTCAGTGGGTCTCTTTAAAAAGATATTCAACTAATGCATATATATAAAGCCCTACTTACTGTAAAGTGCAGATTGTTTCACAGATGCTAACTAGGTAACTGTTTTAATCAGTCCTGTTATAAATAAACAAAACGGAATGCATTGAAAGTGCCAAATTAGATAGAAAAATTACGACAATATCCTGAATAGGACGAAACAAAATATTTCTGTTTACAACTGATTGTGCAAATATATAATGTCAAAGCACTTTTGTTAGTGACGAAAGTGTTTCGATCCAATTCTACGGGAATTATTCTCTCTGCATAATAACCTTGGCAATATTGCTTACGGCGACAGTTTGTGAATCAGTGTTGATGATGCCATTTACGTCCTTGCGCCTGTTACTTTAACTTCTCAATCCATCTTTTTCGACATCGTTACATCATAGCACTATTTGTTGAGGTAATTGACTGCATCGTACAGTTAGCTTTTGTAGTAACATTTCGTTTTTCGATGGGGAAGGGTTATTCCGTTAGTGCACCAGACTGATAAGGGGCATGTTTTTTATTTGTGGGTATGTGGCGCCCAGTGTTAACTTCCAATATGTGTGCAAGTAAACTACATGAAGCCTTTGAAAAAGCTGTGCGGCTCTTCTGCTTATATCGTTACTCAAAGATGAACATAAAATAAAATGAAAAGACGCCACTTTCGCAAGTACAGCAAGGAAATTATGTACACTTGACAATGAACAAGATTAATATGCTTACGCCAAATGATATGTGTGTGCCGGTGTTACTGAAGACGCACCTTTTTACTACAGTGGACTCATTTATTGGAATTGTCTCCTTAATATTCACTGTCAACATAATTTTAGGAGAGAGTTTTTAATTACGTTAAGAATGCCCATACAAATATTGCCTTTCATGAGCGTGTTCAAGTGCTGAATCATTGACTCATGTTCAGAGACAGACTAATGTGTTGGCGTTTATATTGCGTTTATATTTAGCATTCTACATTTCCACGGCACATTTCCCTCTGAGTATACAGCAAAGGAAATGTATATTTATTTAGGGATACTTCCCTCCGGTAAACAGCAGGGCAACTTGCGAATATGATTCGCGTCGCAGCTATCAAAACTCCTTTTCAAGTATTTCGCACACATTCACGTTTCGAGTAGTTAGCTGTTCATTTTAATAGGATGAGGAAGAAGGCGTGTCGAGCACCAGATCAATTGATTTATTGTTCTGAGCTTTCGAACACTTACAGGAGTCCACCTTCAGAGATGAGAAAGCAACCAAAAAGGAGCATAATTATAGTGGACAAAGGCCAATCAACTGTCAGAAATCGTCAGGTTGTCAAGGGATTAGAAACAGCAAACGAAAAAGGGAGGTGGAGGAGGAGGGCAATTAGTTGTCAGTGGGATCGGCGTGGTCGGAGGGGCAATTATAGTGGTGTAGGCTAATTAGCTGTCCGTGGGGCTAATAGTCATGAACAGTAATTAGTATGCCGCCTTGTCACCCGGTAGAAGGCCCTGGTAACGATGCCTCTTCTTCCAGCCGGTTCGTTGTGGGTTCCTGTTTGCTTTCCATTCTAATGATTGATTTGGCTTCGTTCCGGCTCTTTTCAACGTAATGGCGCAAGACTTTGTGGGCCTCTGTTAGGTCCAGATGCCTGTTGACCGAGTTGGCATCTGAGTACCATGCCTCGAGTGTCAGCTTTTCGGCTTTTGAGGTTCCTCGGCCTACGATGGTCGCACCTTGGAGATCAAAGTCATGGCCAGTTTTTGCGATGTGTGCCGCCAGCTGTGAGTTTGGGTCCAGTCTCGGGGCCGTTTGTTTGTGCTCTTGTAGGCGGGTTTGCAATTTGCGGCCTGTTATCCCAACATAATTGCAGTCTTCCTCATTGCAAAGTATCTTGTAGACGACTGCAGAGGTTTCTTTAAGAGGCGGTCGGTCTTTGGGTTGCATCACCTGGCGGCCTATTGTCGCTTGAGGCCGATGGGCTATGCTCACGCCAGCAGGTTGTAACCGTCGTGAGACTGCTTCGGGGACGCCTTCTTTGTAGGGAATGGCCCTCCAAACTTCGGGCTGCTTTTGTTCTGGTCTTCGTCTGTTCACTCGGCGTCTGCTTTGTTTGAAAAACGAGTTTGGGGTAAGATACATTTTATTTAAAAACGACGACGTGTTTTATGATTAAACTTATAAATATCGCTGACATGGTTTTAGGCCATAATCAAACAACATGTTTTTCCTATTTGATGTAAGATGTCAGATTTTTCTATTCGCCCTATACACCATTTAGTGCTAAGGAACTGACTATTAGCATAAGTTGAAAATCCGCATGATCTCGAAGGGACAAAACTGACGCTTTCATGCATAGTAAACAGTAACCATTTGTCTGCCAGGTGACATCGAACATAATATCTGCAATGAGACCATATTTCTTAAAAACAATTAAGTGAGCCCGTTTACTTTATTATTCTACCGATGATATAACACTTGCATACTTCGAAGTGCGCTCTTTACGACAACATGCACGGTATATATATACCCAGAATTTTGTCAAAGAGGGTGATTATAAGAAAGCCTGAAAATTTAATAAATTAAGTTAAATAAAAAGTTGATAGCTTAATATATATGGCATATCTTTAAATTCGTTTTTAGAAGATATAATCAGTGCTCTACCCACCATAGGAGACGAGGAAGAAACGAATTTTTTTCGGAGCACAGTGCATTGCTGCTTGCGTTGCGAAAACCTTTTTCACTTCAGCACAGTGTACTGATGTGGTTTTTTTCTGCAAAACACGAGTTGTTCTCTATTCCCATCTGTCTATGTGTTAGGCATAGCTTACACATGAGGTCTGACGGTAGTACGCTCGGAGCTTCAGAATCCATGCGTTAGGCATGCCTATAACACAAAATTGGTGGTGACACACAACACCTCCCGCTAAGCAAAAGCAAACAACCCACTCCACTGATGATGGAACGAGAAATTTTTCGAAATGTCAGCATCAATACACTGTTTTCAATGAAAGCGCTTATTTTTCTTTCTCGTCATGTATAAGGGATGGTTTACGGTATAATTTATCTAGACGTCGTAACTTCAACCGAATTAATACAGAGATATATATAATATGATCGACTGGCACTCACGGATCGGTAAAGGAGCGCGAACATCGTGTTTTGCATTGGAGTTCACTCATGAGCCTTGCCAGCATCCATTCAACGGCTACCATTTAACAGGCGTCATTAGCCAGCCATTTAAAATCCAAAGTGGTGCCCCGTCCAAGTTTGAAATTGTTAGTTAGACGTCTAACACTCAAATTACTGCGCCACGGCCTCTTCGGCTCGCATTTGACGATTCTCAAAACTTCTTAATTTTTCTCTTCCGATTTATTATCTCAGGGAAAAAAAGCAGAAATATCGGGCCTTTGTATTAATAGGACAAAATTGATTACAAGTTCGACATATTCAACTGCTCCCCTGAATTATAATTTGTGAATTCTAGGTGGCTGAACGACACAAATATTTCCATACTTACTAATAATACAGACTGCGACAGTCACGACATTAAGACCGTCTGAAAACAATGAAAGTCTGAACACAATGATGGATTCTGAAGACAATACTCGGCAGCTAAATAATTGATTTGTAAATCCAAGTTATTCAGACCTATTCTTTTGTGCGGCTGCCGCTCATGACAGTTAACAAGCCAGAAATGCCTCCTCTGTCTTGGTTGACATAGGTTCCTGCGTTGTTTAATCATGCATTTTTGATGAATTTACCACTGTGGTTGCAGGTGGGCCTGATTAAAATAGGCCACTTTAATTTTTTTCAAATACCTGACGAGAATGCAATGGAGTTGGCAGTCGCTTTCAGACAGCAGAATGCACACGCCAGTTTCCTTTAAATAAACTGCGCTTATACGCCTACTTGAGCTATCAGAAAGTATGTAAAAAAACATTAGGTAAAGGGACTTACTTTTTCTGAATATGGTAAAATTTATACAAAGTCATTTCTCCTTTTTTATATTAAACATCCACGAAACGCGTGTTTAATTATGTAAAGTAACTAACTCAGCTATTTTCTGCCATATCGAAATGTTGTAGTTTCTCAATCATTTCCAAGTTCAATCTTTGATATAATGACTGTCATCTGGTATGACTTTGCCATACCTAGACTCACATACAGTATGCACGACTTTTTATGTAAAGACGGCAACATTTCTCAATTGCCAATTGTTGTAAATAAATTCCAAAGAGAAATGACGATACGTTCGTTGCTTCGGCTTTATTTAATTGCTATTTCTCAAAATTTTCCTCTAGCATTTTCCGACAAAAACTTTTGTAGGTTTTTGTCAGTAGAAGATTTCGTTTAAAATAGGACGCAGGTTATTTATTGTTTAAAAACCAGTTGGCCATTAAATCGTTGTCTGCTGCTACTGGAGTTATACGTCAGAATTCCGCTCGTATAACCGACGATCGTCAAATAAATTTATATCATGGAATCAAAAAAGAAGAAAGCATCACGTATATTTATTGTCTGCGTAAACATTTTTTTAAAATTTACACAAGAACAACTCCCAGTGCATGCAAATGGTGCAGTTGATAGTACAGACCAGCCCAACGGAACGAAATGAACTATTGACGAAAGAAGCTTCTGGCAGTTTGAAAGTTGGACTTGGAGATAAAACCTCAAGTTCGTTTTACAAAATGATGCAGTGAGACACTTATGTTGAGACTACGGAATCCTCAGCTGATGGAAGCACGCAAGGGTTTATATTTATCATCTCTCTTATCTATTAGAATAAACTCCCTTTGAGCTTGCAAACAACAAAAGCACACATTTACGAATAATACGATAACTGGTCCTTTGTTGTATATCAGAAACAATATGTCTAAATGATTTTAAGAAAGATTGTATGCTGTTTATCAATGCGTTGAATATTGGTATGCAAACTATGTTGGATCACTTTAATGGAATCCCGGAATATACTCTCAAACATTCCTTGTATATAATTTTGTTAAATCTGTTTGCAGACTATGAAATCATCTCCGTTCTGTTGCCGTTTTGTATATTTATATTCTCATGAGTCTAGCATACCTAAAGCGAAGTAAATAAATGACGTTGATTTTTTTTATCTTTTCTTGATAATTTGTCACTGCAGAAAAATTAAATCAAAACAATCGTAATCATAATATTTTCATGTAGAGTCGCATATTGCCGCCACTAATGACACGTTTATAATAACACGCCTTTTAGATTCCTTTCTGCTGCCTTCAAAACTAAGTTTTAGCGGTCGAAACTAGCAAAAGCCGCCCTGCTTACTGTTTATTCCTGCATGTTTTTTCCACGATTATTTATATTGGGCTGGGCGTAAAAAGCTTCCTTAAGTAGAACAGGCAATTATTCTTTAAAAGCCAAGACAAAGGACAATCAATGTTTTCGTTACAGGGATACCATACTTAATAAAGTTTGGTAAACGCTTTGAAAGTCAATTCACTTTCTCTCGATATGTTATAAGACTTCTTATTATGCTTTATGTGTCAAAATTAACTATCCAGCAGCGAAGTGACGCGGGCAGCGGACTGCCCATTAACAGGATAAGATGGGACTAGAAAAGTCTCTGCGAAGTGCACTCCTATGGCATTTCAGTGCACGTCCTTACTATCTACAATCGAATGTGCTGGGAAATTATCCATGTGCTCTTAGAGTCCGAATATTGAAGACCATCATGTGACAAAAAACGGTGAGTCAGACCACCATGCGTCTGTCTTAGAAAGGTCTGCATAACTGTTCTACTTCGTTAGATACTAAGGCGCCCCGAGTTTATCTGACAACGTGGACCACTATGCGCAGATCAGGCGTAAGCGAAACCTGTGGCTGGACAAGTTAGCTCTTGTTTATAAAAAGGGCAGATTATGTCATAATACTTGTCTCATTCAAAAGTGAAACATCATCGTCAAGAAAACTCTACGTCCACAAAACACCACGGTAAATGGATGCCATGGATCAGTAAAACAACCTTTCGAGTACGTCACCTCATTAAAAGTGCTTCCGTTAGGTAATTCAACTTCTGTCTGTACGAAAACTATGCTGAAAAAGAACACTTTTTGGGCAGTGATTGATTAGAGAATGCCAAGCGGCAGAAAGAGAGTTCGCCCAACTGCCAATATCCTGAAGTGACAGAAACATATAAAGATTTTATCCAGCATAATTTAAATTATAACCACAAAAATGTAACATTTGCAAATCCAAAACACATTGCATAATTTAGGTTGGCATTTCACGATATAGTAGGCCTGCGGTACTATGCTGTTTAAAGTACTCCAAATAATCTCCTGTTTAATGGGAGATGTCTAAGGACGCTGGTACAGGTTTGCGAAACGTTATCAGATAACTTGTATTCGAATGAAACAAAATCCCAGTCAACCGGGTTGTAGCAGCTCCCAGTCTAAAGAAGTATACCCGCACAAAAAACCGTATGCGAGTACAACAAACTTACTTTATACCACCATTTGACGTTTAAAAGTTACTCATGACTTTCAAATTAATAAAACACTCCAGAGAGGATGCTTAGTGGTAATCGCCAAACTATTTTTTTATCCAAAGCGCCGTATTTTTATTAAATTGGTGTCATCGACTTATTCCCAGCATGGTAAATAAAACATAAGGTTAGGTGATGAAAATCGACTTCCACAAATGGTACGATGCAAAAATATTATCCATACCTCCTATTTTTTTAAATTAAGGTTTAAGGAGAGCTTATCTAACAGATATCTCATGGCGTAACACCTTTAAATAAAAAAGAGTTAGTTTAATCGATTAAAAAACTCCACATCATTTGAAAAATAAAGTAGAGAAACTTCACGCGTAATAGTGACAAAAAATTATACAAAACAGTGTGGAACAAATTCAGCGGTCTTAACCACCCAGTAAAAGAATTCTGAAAAATAGGAGATTTTGTTACATGTTTAAGGAGTTGGATATTTGAATTGTAACCCATGGCAAAAATTTGAATTTTTCAGAAATGAAATTGGTTTCGTTTCAGATATTTTTACCGCCATAAATATTTTAAAGAAAAGAAACCTAGTGAAACTGCTACCTCTTTCGAATTACAGTCGGGATTCCATTTAGATTCTAAAAATAAATCTTCGAAAAGGGACCAGCAGTACATGCATAAACTTTGGCAGAGAGGCGCGAGCTGTTGGGTAGAAGCCCATTGCTTTAAATACTACGCCGTGGGAATTTCGAAACTGCTGGTTTCCACCTGGAATGTTTTCACACGCAAACCTAAGCATCGCACGTGTTCACAGTAAGCTATTTTTACTTCCATCAAAGTTTCTTTTTCACATTCCTGCTCTAATTTAGGATGAGTTTCGGAATATCAATGGAATGGCGGTAACGCCTCCGGATTTTCAGTATGTATAGTCGATTGCCAACAATTTAGATTTTCTTCTGCCTAGTTATCAAAAGTTTCCAATAGTAAACGTTTGCATTTGCAGAAAGAGTGGTTTTTGTGTACTCTTTCTCACTTAAATGACCGTTGGGTGCACCCAAACATAAAACCGCAGCGTCAAAAAAATGTACGTCCAGAACAAACTTAAGCACACGGGTGCATTTGAATAAAAAACTTCTTCAAACACTTCCCCTCGTTATAAAGCGCTTTCGCTTTGTATGTTTTAAAGGCGTAACGGCGAACTCTACCTTTTTTCGATTGCGTCATGGCAAAGTATGAGCCTTGTAGTCTGCATGTTTCACTTCACGGAAGCACAGTTGTAATTTTTCTGCCGCATAATTCAGTAATATTTCTTTCATCTTTATATTAGTGGCCTTTTTGCTGTACTGGCTTACTTAAAAGCGCACTCCAAAGATTATAAATGCATAAGAATGTGAACTTATAAAGGCTGCAACACTGTGAAACCTGCTAATTTCATGCCCTTTCATTTGTAACATTACGCAGTAGCGACCACACGGTCATCCGGAAGGAATCTCGTCACATAGTTTAAATTAAGCAACATTTTTGTGTGGACCTATCCACATTAACACAAGGGTTTCCTTACAATCAGACTGTCAATCTGAAGAAAAATAAGTAATATTTGTGCATCTTTTGAGAGGCAAATACGCAGGTTTGTAAATCTGAATTTTTAGAGTCGGTAAAATGTCAAGCTTTCTAAAAATAACCTGCCTGCTTGCTACGTGCCTCACCCGAAGTGTACGAGCAAAAATGCAATCCTCAAATGGGACAATATTTGCATGGTAGAACTAAACACTTCAGATTACTGAGTTTTAGACGAAAACATGCGCATATGGGTATAATTAGTCAAGGATACCTACTAGCATATTCGCTTCTATTCATACCTACTAGCATATGAATCCGGTGAAAAACAACTTTACAGGGATTTCGGACTGGATTTGTAAACAGCTTGATAGAGCAGATTATATATGTCTATATTCTGTATGAAAGAAGGACATTTTCGGGCATAAGGTAAGCGAATAAATTAAATGGCCAGCAAACAATCCTTGCGATTCCTGACGTAGCCTCTCCTGAGGTAGGTCACACAGAACAAGTTAATATTTTACTCATGCTTTTTTACAAAATATAAATAAAGTGGGTGGTAAGTTAATTTACTATCCCGCACAAATTTAAAGCGTGCCTAAGGGCTTCAATTTGCTATGTTAATGGGCAGAAAACATTTTTTGAATGTCACATAATGTCGAGTGCCTCGTCTTTGTGAGCACCTTGTAGTCACCTCATGATGCTCAAATCCGGACCTGTCTGCTCTCAAAAACTGAACAGGACCCGAAGTCTTCATAAGCATATAAGTTGTACATGTGTCATTTGCTTACAATAAACATTCCTGATGATGATAGGACGTAAGCAGATCATGTTACGAATGATATTCGTCCGCTGTGCCTTAGAGCTCAATCTAGGATCTTTGCATACTGTCGCCTAGCGACTTGACGATATGATAAAATGAAACCGACAAACAAAAGGGATGTTGGAATGACAAGTTCTGGCTTGTTAGCCGTCATCAGCCCGTCATGCCCAATCTTATGTTTGGCGACCCCCGAGATTGGCACCCAGGACCTTTAGTCATTGAGCGCAACACACTTATATTGCACTATGGTTCAGTGATAGGGCGCTTACCAATCTTCTTACGAGCTTACTATGCGACTGCCTGCAAGGGCTCTAGATTGAGCCCCAAGACGCCTGGCGCCGAGCAGGTTCCGTAACCAGCTCCGTGAGTGCTCTACTATCATCATTTTCCCGATCGCAGCCAACAAAAACAGCGGGTCCATGGTGCAATGGCACAGCGTTACATTCAATAGCCTAATCTCGTGAATTGGAGGCTCGAGTATCACCGCTCTGGGAGTGGAGAGGCCTGGCTAATGACGGCTAAGAGGCCAGACGTGGATATTGCGGTCTCCATTATCGTCCTCTCTTCCACTGTATCAGATAACAATGCTTATTCGAATGCTACTATGCAAAACTTTACAAAGTGCATCATTTGTTTGCTAACACTGACTCAGGTTTTACTGTTGCGTTTGAAGGCAGGATGTATCTTCCTTGCGTTCCGAACTAGAATATATGTACCTAAACGTAGTTGTGTCAGAACCCTCTTCCAAAGTGTTCGAATGCATTGCAGTGATGAGAGGAGAAAGCATTAGGAGATGAAGTACTTACAGGCCCTCTTCAAAAGCAACGGTCATCCAAAGGTCTCTATCTGCAAGTGCCTCAGGAAGACTCGCGTTCATTGGTTTAGCGAAGGAAAGCCAACATTCTGGCTCGCAATGCCCTACGCGAAAAAACAAAGGTTTCATAGGCGGCAGCACGAATCGTAAAATTATTTTGGATCGGAGTGGCGCATAGACGAGACTGCACAATTAGACAGCAAGGCACGAAGCCCAAAGACTCACTGCCAGTAACCGAGCACTCAGCTGTGGTCTACAGCATACTATGCAAAAATTGCAATCTGAGGTATGCTGGTGAAACGGACAAACGCCCGGGCACAAATTTGCACGAACCTCAGCCTGCAGCCAACCGCAAGGATAAGCTGTCTTTGGTCTATAGCCACGTGCAACAGCTGAACCATGACTTCGCCTATGAGAAAGAGAGCGTGATCAGCAAGGCCAATGAGAAGATGGTCAGACTAGTGAAAATTGCCTACGAGGCGCTTCGCACAAGGCCTGGATAAATTTGGACAGGACTAGTAGGGAAAACGAAGAAGCGGAACTGAAAGCCTACGCTCATGGAAAATAGAGGTGACGGTCGGGTGTCACGTGGCCAATATCAAACACTGTCTCGTCGACGCACCCGCGAAGCGGACAACAACTCAAGCGAACAGCAACGAGTAATTAGACCGCCGGTTATCGTTGGGGATGCCAGCAAGCATATTGACTCGCCTTCAACTACGGTGACCCTAAAGTGGACACAAGTCACGCAAGCCCGCCAGCAGCAAACATCCAGGAGGCCAAATGCAGTCGGTAACGAACGGACGAGTCAATGTTCGGGCGTCCAACACTGGTAAAATACGATGCAGGTGGCAAGACTGGCTGAATCAAGACCACCAGACGCAGCAACTACAATACACTGACGATGGAGGCGAGAAGGGTTTCGAAACGTAAGTTCAAATGTAATTTGATGCATGAAACCTCCATCTCTTCTTTTTCTTCTTCGCCTTAAGGAGAGGATGTACCCTAATGACTAATATAGGTAGCATGCTACGGATGCAACAACCAAGACGCAGGCAGCAACATCACTACCATTACCGCTCCTCAGTACACTACAGGCGATAAACTGCGGGGTAGATATACAAGTCAAGTAATCGCGTCACCCCAGAGTCACCGTGTCCCCGTTGTGGTTATGACCTTGCTTGAGCCCATTATGTCCGCGCACTAACTTGCTCCTGGCGACAACAAACATCATGCCTTTGCATACATGCCTCAAATAAAAGATAAATAGCAGGCTATTTGTGCGACGGATAAGACGCAGACAGTTGCTTCACTTCATAAAGCCATTGGCGTACTGATGAGCAGTTAAGACCACGAAGCAGTTGTATGTGCCTTGCAATCCTAGCGTGCTTGTCATGTTTTATCTGCGCCAGTATGAAGTTGTTGGAACCGAGCAAGATTACAACCAGAACAATGAAGACGACAAACTTACTTGACTTGTACCTTAATGTACATTCAGCAGTTTAGTAAGCATTCAATGTCAGTATCAGTATCAGTATATTGAGGGATGCGTAGGAAAAATTCCTT
>UYRU01042457.1:6938-18065 GCA_900617775.1 Dibothriocephalus latus | reverse complement strand
AACTGGCTCGGCTAGTTAAGTATTGTCTGGGATAGGGAAGAGAGTGAGTTCAAGTCTTTCGGCACATATTTCTGAACATAAGCAATCTGGCCTGCTTGAATCTAAAACGATGCACTAAAAACAGTGTATTAATAGGCAGGCAGCTGTCGGGGGAAATCGTTCCTTCCGTAAGGTCGCAGAAACAATTTGCGCTGGCTCCCTCATATGACTTTTATTGTGCCTCAACTCAGTTGAGCTCTATACCGACCACCTCTTTCACCTGCCGCCTTGTGGAGCAAAAACCTTTGTGCGTAGTATGGAGGGTACGATTTCACGCGTAGGTGCGCTTTCCTACTAAGCCAGCCACTTACGCTCTCTCCTGCTTCCGGTAAGCGTGCGTAGTTTTGAGAGAAGGAGAGTATTTGATAGATATTGCGCAAGTCTATAATCAATTTAAACTGAATTACTCCCCCAAACAGTCCCTACTGTGAAGCGTATTTGGACCTCGTTGGATGCGACAGTCAACATGTCCCTTACTTGTACCTACTACGACTGGATCACATTTGACGTAGCCGGGCGTGAGGATTTCTCGGATTGTACAACTTCGCGCACGATGAGCAACGATAGTGGATATAAACAGTTCAACTGTATCTCTTCTCAGGTAACGAATTTCGAATAACAAAGGTCTTAGCATCACTTCGTTGCCTTAAGAATTTTTCAAGCTAGATTTTGAATCGCACCCTTTTTGACGGAAGTGGATCGAGTGCAGACAGATTCAAGCACGTAAGTCGGAGGTCAGAGAAAATGCTCAGCTTCAATAGTGTTTCTTTGAAAAACAACACTATCATCGTGATGTCATCACAGAGGATGTTCACCATGTCCCTTGAAATAACATTGGTATATTACAGTCGAAGGATAGTCCACAGGCAGCAGTGGCTAACTAATTATGTAAAGAGTCCGATTGTTAACTTGCGGATAAATGTTCCGCAAATTCACGCTCAGAACGATATCCGTATTGATTGGAGCACTTATTTGTTTAAGCTGCTCCGTTTGGTTGGTGGCCAGAATAATGATCACAGACCGATAGTTCCTCCGTCGCCTAGGTTTTAAGACGGGAAAGGATTTCACGTATTAGGGTTGCAGTGGTGCGGAATTCTTCTTTCATGTGGGTTTTCTTGCGAGCAACTCAAAGTAACATGTTCCGACCTATAGGCGTTACCGAATTAGGCATTAATTACCGAGCTGCTGTGTTGAACCCATCTGCAGTTGAACTGACTGGCCGTATGATCGTCGTTTATATACCCGATCAACAGATATACATATAACGATTCATCAGGCGCGTAATAAAGCGTCGGGTTTGAGGTGCAATTTTCAGCATTCTCCCACCATTTCCACATTAAGAGCAAGGCGCCGAGGAGTTATTTAGTTAACTGTTTGATGATTTTCCGCAGGATTTCAGTTCCTGGTAAAAATCAGCAGATCACAGCAGAGGATGCCTTCAAATTAAAGTAGGGAAGCATAAAATAAACTTCTTACCGCCGTTCAGCAACTGACGATTTTGATTAGACGGAGAGAAAACAGTTTATCAAAAATGTTCTATGCTCACGGTGAATAGATTACGTACAAATAAATAGCGAGATTATAACTGGATTTATGACTGTGAATTGTACGACTATTCTGAAGACCAATAGAGCGTCCGAATCTGTGCGTTAGTCTATTTACATGTGAGGTCTCGTTCCAACGACGTTAAGACGGTAATTGCATATGTTATTGCATTGCAGGAAATAAACCAGAAGCCACAGCATATGGCGTGCTAAGACCATTTAGTAATCATTTCCCGATGATGAAATATTGACCTTTCAGTTCCTTTTATGATATTTGGTCATTGAATGTTTGACAAACATGAAGTGTATGATTCGCTTTTTGCGAGATAGCGGTTGCCATAGCATGTCTACCAGAATCTTCTTATGAGTTGATTCCCAGGATCTTTTTTCTTCGAGCGCCTGAGTCGCGAAGTTGGACATCAGCTAGACAGCAGCCGTAAAGGTTATACTTAAGGAGAATGTCCGCTTTCAGGCTTTAAGTACCCGTGTTCGAGAACACTTGCATCTTGAAGCATTCAATGCCAATAGGCCATTTTACAACGAGTAGCCTAGTTCTTATACTATTTGTTCAGAACTCTTGAACAGGGTTGTGGACCGTGTGGGTGCCAACGGACGCCGTGGTGATCGATTGTAGTACCATAGTGGGGCGTACATTCTCTGTGTATCTGTAAGAATTTTAGCACGGGCATATTGCAATCAAACGCTAAGATGGTCTTTTTTTCTGACAGGTCTCGTCTCTTGTTTTGACTCAAGCACCTACCCACAAGGCAGCGTGGGCAAGCAAACTTATTTGGTCTATGCTTTTAATCACTGCGTAATTGTGCTGTAAGTTTTAGCATTTAATAAGTTAATTCATCACTTTCTTCACGTGTATCCCGTTCCCGTATAAATTTACTGGCCCTATGTGAATTTATCGACATAATTACTGCGTCAGCCCTCAGTCCACCTTGCCCTTGTGACATTAGTTTGGTCTTTCTACATAGTTGAGAGTTTGTTCCCACACAGCATAAGTTTACCTAAGGTTGTTTCCATGTCCACCAGTTATGTAGGTGTCATGTAGTTAACAACTCGGCTAATGGTTAACCTGTGTCGTGATTAACCTGTCTTGATACGAAGTCAAAGCGATGGAAAATTATAAATTGGACAGTAGGGAGTTAATAGAGGTGGCCAAACTAGCACCCACAGTCAGACACATTTAAATCTAGAAAATTTAACAGCATGCTAAATGAAGGTCCGGTAATCCCATTTTATCACTTTTTTGGAGTAGCGGGAAAGGAAGGTTAATGTGTCTGGAACAGAGAAATATATATGATCAACGACAATTTGTTTCCTATTTGCATTAAATTAATTTATGACATAGAATCTGGGGGTAGGTTCATCGTCCCAACTTTTGATCGCTTTGAACATTCCTACGAAAACCGTTGTCGGAATAAACTAACAAGGGTCCCATAAAAGGAACGGTGAAACTGTTATATTTTTCTTCTGTGTAAAAGGAATCTAATATAGCGCACGCCATTTTTTTCTGTCTACTCCAAAAACGACTGTCTTATAACCCCTGTTTTCGTGGACCATAAACCAAGAGGTTTTAACGTAAGCAGGTTTTAGCATCCAATATCTAGATGGGCGTTGTCTAGCCTTACGGCTGCAGGGACGCCTGTGTCACGTGGACAAGTTAAACAGTGCACAAAAAAACAGTGCGGAAACCCAAAATTAAATGTCGAGTATATAAACCATTTAGAAAATGTTAATTTGATCGTCGGACAGAAGGTGCTGCAATTGGTAAGGAATGTTGAGGTGGATGTGAACAAACATCGAAGAAAGGCGTGGGTGGGCTTAAAAAGGAATGTACGGAATACCACTTATGACTTTATAGCTTACCTTCTCTTGATTAACTTTTAACGCTCTATTGCAGCAAGTTTTTGCTAAATCTCTGCAAACAGTATCCTATCGTGGAAACCTTACTTCGTCGCAATTCTATAAATGCATGTATTGAGTCATGTTACCATTCTCTAGACAGGCACCCGAACTCTTATCAATTGTCAGCTTGTAATTGAAGGGAAATAGTGCAGTCCAGGAAACAATAATCGTTCAACTTACGATCATATGCATTTAATCCGTGGAGTGCAAACTATGATAGAGCTGTGGTTGTATGAAGACTGCATCTAGTGTACATTATGCGTCACTCCTTTGCTTATTTACGCTATATATGACTGGCACAGGTGAAGAATGTTAGTGACTATATGAAGCATCAAGTAAATTAGTCCCGTCTTTAAAAATTCTCTTTATTTGTGTCTCCTACATCTAGTCTTTTCTGCTTTATTGGGAAAAGTCAGGTCATGAGATCAAAGTAGAGACACATTCTTGTCTATAACGGGGGCAAAAATGAACATCAGGGCGTTTTATGCATTTCTTTCTCAAATACATCTGGTGCCAATATTCATATTGGTCTTATCTGAACGAGCCATACGTTATGTGTATACCTTCACGATATTGTCAAACACTCAGTAAATTGTATTATTTCATTTCTGATTATTTTGGAAAGAATTAATGTTTTATATCTCATACTGGACATAAAAAATATTATTTTTTGTAGCCCTGCGGAAAGAGGGGACAAGCAGTAGCTTAAAAGAGACTAGGTCAGGTGAAGACCCGGTGCACAGCAAGGCATGCCTTCAGATGTTTCACTTTATATTCATGTATTTCAGTAAGATAATTAGAAGACTTTTACATTTGAACGATCTCTAAAGAAATAATTGCCTCGACTGTGTAGCAGACGTAATCATAGAAGGATACAATGGTTCGTAAGACTTTATCAACAGCGCCAGTATTTTAAGTTAAGCAGCAAAGATAATTCTATTCCAACAGTTTAAGTGTATTTCAGAAATACTGATGTTAGATCGCAGTGTGTTCATTTCGTTTTCTATGCTCTACCGCATATGATGCAAAATTATTTATGTTCTTACGTTTTATGCTTTCTCCCTACTGATTTATCCGCTTTTTCCGCATGCGTAGTTACTTTTTTTGACAGAGCAGATACGGGAACACGTGCAAACGTGATTAAAAAATATTTATGAATCTCTACCTGGTGTGCTTCATAAAAGTGGATTCAAAGGTTATACCAGCTTCAAGCTCATATAGTGCTACCAAGTCAGCTAAGTCTATTGCAGAAGCGCTAACTCAATGTTGTTGGTCAGGTAAGCTAGGACTTGTGTTCAAGTTTGAAAAAGTACGAATTTCGGTCTTAGACTCATAGATCATTTTTGCTCACCGGTGAGCAAAATGACCTATAGTACCTCTGTTGTCAGTATGGGGTACCCTGTAGCCTCACAGTTTATTACAGACTACTTGTTGGTAGTTAAATTAATAATAGGTGGTCTTCTCGTTGTGTCTGATGGAATGTGGCCAAAACAAATGCACAGCAACAAGCACAAATATGTGTTTAGACATAATTACACCACATTCGCGAAGATTCAAAAAACGATTTAACAAGCAATACAGAAACTAAGCGATAATAAAGGCTAGCAGACTGTTTTTTTGTTAGTGGGATCTATTTCCGCACATAAATCATAAAATGTATGTAAGTCCATTTTATGTTTCTAGGCTCGTCATATTTCTCTTACGTACTGACATCATGACTGGTGTTGCACTGACATTCCAGGAAGTTATGTAGGTCTCTGCGCTTTATAATACGGAACATGCTCTGGTTTGGATTATCCTGACAAAGCTACCGGACATAAACCTATGTGTTTACTACAACACACATAGGATGAAACGATAAAAGTTTTTTTATTGTGGTTTTGCCAATTACAATGCTTATTTGAGGTTACCTTGTTTATTTTTTAATTTCGCCCCAATTATATTGCTATACATATTTCTAGAGGAATAATATGGTCGAAATTTGCTGGTTTTTTTTATTTTTTCATGCACAAATTTCGCCATTTGAAGCCTAAGTGAGGCCTAATCTTAAAATAATCCATTTGCATAGTACATGTTTTTAGGGTTGTTGAAAGCCTATGGGACTTATATAACCTACCTTTGGCATTAAGCCATTGGTAATATGAATATAAAGAGAGTGAGTTTGTCGTTTTGCGTACTCTTCTTGCACATTTGTTTTATACTGTCCTCAGGTTCGTAAATATTGCTTAAAGATTTGGTGTACTAGATTGTATGTTATGCGACTTCTTATGAGTACTGTTTGGAATTCATAAACTTACAGACACTATTACAGAAAATGTTTCCTATATAGAACAAAACATATAAATTGACTACTTACGCAATAGGTAAAAATTGGAATTTTGTGTGAGCAGGCTTTAGCATTAGTGAGGTTCCCAAACTTAGTTTGTTCAATCTCCTCAAGTAATCAAATCGAGAGAGTATCTGCCTCTCATAAAGCGTGATGTTTGTTCTTAGTAAGTTGACTAGCAATACTGCAGGATTTTCTTCCTATAAGTTATATACCATGTAATATCAGGACCCAAGCGACGAGTAAAAAGGAAATTCCTTTTAAGTAGGATACTTAACAAAATGTTTTAATAATTGAGGGCAATGAAATCGGGAAATACTCCCTTCCATATAATGGGAAAATTACTGAATTTGCGTAAGTTTTTATGAAGGGCGTTTTTAGGGCTTTGAGTGAATAAATTCGCAAGGGGAGTTCTCAGCTACCGGCATTCCTCGATGTTAGAACTGAGAGGTGGTACACATTTCACTCCGAAGTATTTCGCCTCCATTTCCAACTACTTACTATTCTACGCAGATGCTGTTTACGATGGGTTCAAGAACAGGTTGTGTCTACTTCTATTACTAAGAAGTTTTTTTTGGGTTGAACATCAAAATACATGCAGTAAGAGGGATTTTTATCCGTGTTATTTTCCCGCTGCTTTAATATGTAAGGTTGTCACTAATAAAACCTTCACTTCCGATATCCTTCAGGGAAATGTGATATATTTTTTTTCCATCTTCCAAACATCTTGAATCATATGATAGCTTGGCAAATCCATCCTTAACTTCAATTTTCCCTCTTCTCAGCTCCTGAAAGCCTATTTTGTAACTACTGCATATATCTTCCTGCATCGCTGTTTTTGTGCGAATGTTCGGAGTTTAAAAAATGATATTTGCTGACGAACAAAGGTAACTGGCGAACAGAGTAACTAGAGCTGACGGCACTTTCTGACTTCTTGGCAGCATTTGCTTTCTTCCTTCTGAACGGCAAAAAGTCATTATTTTGTCGTAAATAAGTATTTACCAAATCGCCCTAAGATACACAGTCCTTGAATTTATTTTTCTTAATGCCTCCTTGAAAAAAATGATAGATACAGTCGAAAGGAAATTACTAAAAAGACCATTTGACTGGGGATGGCTTACAGATTTTCGTTATTTGGGCTTTATAGAACGTTATTTTTGTTCGGCTGGCCTTTGAAAATGCGTATTTTGGTTATCAAGAATTATTATTCAATCAATGAACTGGTAGGCTTGTTACAATCCAGAGCAGGGGGTAATTAGGCTCCATAACAGAACATAGGGAGCAAAATTTTTCCGCAATTCAGGTAACTTTAAACCACAGTTCAGGAAAAGTGGTCAGTTTTATGGTTAGGATGCCGAGCACTGGCAGAGTTTAGGCATAAGTTTGGTAAAATAAGTAGTTAGGGTCAATTGTTACTCAAGGTTTAGAGTTAAGGGTTGGATTTTGCTTAGGTTTAGAAAAAGAATTTTTGTTCATGTGAGAGCTAGATTAAGGGCTAGGCCACGAAATGGTTTACTCTTCATAAAGTTATGCGCAAAGCCAAGTGTATTACTTGGACGTGGCATGCCTATTTCTGTGTTATGTCTAGAGATCGCGTATATTTAGTCATTTCCCAGAATATTTATGACATTTGAAGTGTGTTTGCAGGTTGGGTTACGTGTCGTGCTTGGCGATTTAATCTAAAGCCCCTAATGACCGTCAGACAGTGACTAATTATAGAAGTAGAAAGAGAGTACCTAAACAGACAAAGTATGATAGGTGGGTATTTCTGATTTTGAGAAGGAGATTCAATCGCTGGGACAGCACCTTTATTCACCTGTCATTTCGACATCCGTCGCGGAGTCTTCATCAGAGACATGAGCAGAAAGCAGCAGCAGAAGCGGGTACCACGTGCGCAGACATTGGCAGTATGTAAAGGACCGAGTCACTACTGCACACGTACGGCAAATAACGACAACTAACGATAAATGCCCTCTTGTGTGTTGATTGCTTGATTACCAGCAGGCGGAGCCCGACTTGCTGAATTTGCATCACGCGTGCTCGAATTGGACGTGATGATTGATTGGTCATCTTGTTCCTCGGTATTGGCCTACGATGACGCGGTGGCCTGTGCGTTCCCCAAGTGGTGACTTGCCTTGGCCAAATTGGGCCTTAGCATCGATTACGGATTGGGCAAGTCTTTTCACTCGTTTATGGACTGGGGGCCCGCGAACCATGACTCAGGTAATTCTCGGCTCATACGATTGCCAACTCTTGCTAAAATTTTGGCCTCATTAAATTTTAATATGTGGCCGGGCCTCGTTGAATGAGCCGCAAATTAAGAATTGGCGTCAATTCACGACATTGTTAGGTAATTCGCGTCTTAAGAGGTCTGTCAGTTCCTCCGACGTAGTTTCTTTGTCCACAACTGCAGCAGATCCTATAGACGACCCAAATAGTTCTTGCAGTGGTGATGGGTGTTTCAGTTTCATTATCTGACGCCTTATGGTTTCCTCTGGCCTTTGCGCGACTCCAACTTCAAGTGTTGCGAGAAGGCGGCCGACGGCCTCTGAAACGTTTGTTGACATACGGGATCGCCCGTTTAAATTTGGGGTCAGTGCGATTTTGTTGCCCATCTCCTTTGCGCAGGCACTGGTTAACGAAGTTGCGCGAATAGCCATTTTCTCTAAACACCCGTTAACGCTATTGTATATTGGCACCTTTGTCTTCTGTTTCACTGCAGTGTGTCTCAACACGCCGATAAACCGTGCTCACGCAACTACCCTTGTGGCTGATTGGATGGTTGCTTTTGAAATTCAGTACGTGCATCCTGTTTGTCGCTCTCCTTAAAATTTTAGTCTTTAGGACACCACAATCTTTGCGACAAACGAGGACATCGACGAAAGTCAGCTGCCTGTTCTTTCCCCCCTCTCCATCGCAAATTTTATGTCCGGGAAGATGCTGTTGAGGCGTACCTTGAACGTGAGCATCTGATCCCGTTCGATGACGATGAAGGTATCATCCACATAACCCGACCAGAATTTCGGTCTGTTGTGTTGGAAGACCAGCGACTCCAACCGTCGTAGGACAGCCTTGGTTATGTGTTTCGCAATCGGTGAACCTCTTGGTGTTCCCTACACGTGCTCGTAGATTATTCTGTCAAAAGTGAAGTACGTCCTGAGACAAAACTTTAGGAGCTGTGGGATTAAGGCAATTCCGAGGCAATTCTGCGTCTCATCGAACTTGCTTCGTATGAGTACTTTGACGGTATCGTTTGCCAGATCCTGGGGGATAGAAGTGAAAAGGGATGTGACATTAAACAAAACCATGATATCATTTTGCAGGAGACTTATCCCTTTTAATTTTCTCCAAGAAATGTGTTGATGGACGGACCGTAGTGTCCGAATCAGCGGTCAGGAATTCGAAGCGCCCAAACTGTCACTTTGCCTGTCCGTACGTTGGAGTGCCCTACAGGTGCAACCTTGTACACCTTAAAAAGGCCATAGAAGCGGGCCAAGGCCGTTTATTGCGCTCTCCCTATGCGTTGGTCAGACGGCGTTATTGCAGCCGAGTTCTCTTACGCTTCGATCATGCCCGAATCCTACAGCTCCAGGACTGTGTGTCTCAGGACTTACTTCACGTTTGACAGAACAATCTACGACCAGGTGAAGGGAACACCAATGGGTTCACCGATTTCGGGACTAATGGTTGGGGCGGTCCTACTGAGCGTAGGTGTGTAGGCACAAAGGCGATGGGACAATAACTTTATTCACACGACGCTTCGAAATTCATTGCTGATCCACCATCACAAGCAATAGCAGTAACAATTATAAACTAATTTTTTTATGGACTACACTTTTATTTCAACAAAATACTCACCTTCCCTGTCAGCCAAATGGAATTTATCGCGTCCACCACGTCTGTTTGCGAACTTACACCTGCAAACATCGACATAAATGTCCATGTGCACAATCATTAGGACTAAGTCCATGTAAATGAGAATTACAAAAATGCATTGGTTTGCGCTTAACCATATTGAATTAATTAGATGTTCCTCTCAGCAACCATGAAAAATCTCTATCGATAAATGGTCGTGAGCCTGCGATGGACATCTCTGGATAACTCTTTGGCCTCTATTTTCACGTTTACTATACAGGATTACGATATTTACAATGAACAATCCTGGATAACTGCACTTTATCCATGTTCTCCTACTCAGTTTATGTACTGATATATAGAGCCAGAATATTCAGTGATTTCAACTGTTGGCAGTTCGTTTTTAGTTTCTTATAGGACCGAAAGTCTGCTTAAGGCTTTATCAGTTTTCAGCAAGCCTTTATACTTAAGTAAATTAAATTCTTCTTTGTCCCTATTTAATCGACCACTGAAAAGTTTTAGAAAAGGGTGTTTTCAAACGTTTAGAAAGCAAGATAGTTCTCCCTGTCTGCGAATTACCATACAATTCTGATTAAATAAAACAGAGGACATTTAAATCAGCCACCGCAATGATTATTGAAATCAATCGGCCTTTTACTTTTTTTGAGTGGCCGTCTGCATTCAAATTTGGATGTTTGCGTGTTTTCGGGAAGCCAAATGAACACTGTCGTCAGTTACATCTTCATCTCCGAAAATCCATGTGTCATTCAATCTATAAAATTAATTCTTAATCGTAGCATCTGATCACGAAAATAATACCAACTCCGCTCTTTTACACACCTTTGTTACAATGTCAGTTAAAATTCGGAATTTCCTGAGTTGACCTCGTAAAGCAGGGCATTACCAAATTGTGAGCGCTCCTATTTGTCGCCTCTTTGTTTCTGTTTTCCTTTTTTGTGTTTAACATTTTAGTACGGATGCCAGTTCAAAAGGCGAGGGGCCAACAGGCAGGGAGGTCTTCTGCCAAGTAAAGTCCAATTTTCGCTGATCTACCGCTGAGTTGCTGTAAACTCAATCGCCGGCTTCGCTTGTGTGTGCTTTTTAAGTTTTGATTTATATGTGACTAACATAGAGGGCCTGCTTTTACGCAGCCAGTTAGTAAGGTCTATGCACAGTGTAATCGTTGAGACGCAGTTCCCGTCTCGCCTCAGATTATTCACTTCGTGTGCGGCTAGCTGAAGGTCGCTTTGAGCCAACTGGTGTATTAATGTGACGATCGTCCTCGTTGGAGGTCCATTCTTCGTGGGGCATTCGCAGTACTGTCGCATGCACGTTCGGGTGCATTCAGGTGAAAGTGAACGGTTTCAAATGTTGCATTGATTCGTTTGCATCTTCGAGCTAACGGTTGGCTGCCGAAGGTGTGCTTTGACCATTGAAATTCAAAAT
>UYRU01042455.1:4581-17797 GCA_900617775.1 Dibothriocephalus latus | reverse complement strand
CCCATTTGTTGCTGTTTCCTATCTCTGACGATGGACTCTTGTAGGTGTTCGGAAGCTCAGACTAATACCACTATAATTTCGGTAATCAACTGACCTTCTTCTCAATCTATACACGTACCTGGGATGCAAAGCGTCGCCTTAACTCTTCAAGGTGTCGATCGGGCCGCATAGGTGCGGAATTCGTGCGGAGATCGAGAACGTGGACCGTGCCAAAACTGATGTGCCAAGCACTCCACCGAACAATTTATTTTGTCCCCCAACTCCGTCTCGTCTCCACCAGGCACTTTGCCATTCCATCTCATCCAACTCCTATTTCTGCAATCCCACTGTTACCAACTGCAAGTTGTTCATCCAACGTTAAGTCTCTAACTGTCTGGTATGCTCACTTGCCTCCTCCCGTCCTAAGTGGGTTTCCAGGACAGTAGTTTTGAGGCAGTCCGTGATCTCCTCGTGTAAAATGCAGTTCACAGTTATTGTTTCTTTGCTATAAAATTGGCAAACGCACGGGACGAGTTCATCTCAAAGCACTTTCCTTTTCAATCTTCACTGCAACGTTGGCTACGCTTGTAATGTTGAGGCGGAAATGGTAAGAGAGTGCACAAACCGAAAACAAAGAAATTTGCATTGAATGTACATCCTGTTTCCTGTTAATGCACGTTTGGACATGACGAGGCGTAAGCAGATGAGTGCAGCGTGGCATTCTAGGGCAAAAAACAGGAAGAAACATCGGTCGCGAGTCTCCTACGTCTGGAATTCAGACATCTGCTCTGAGCAGGCTAGATTTGTGAAAGCCGTCGTACTCAGGTGCACTTTTTACGCCCTCCAAAGAATCAGGTCGCATTTATCTCAGCTACCATCAGCCTAGTATTTTTTAAACATTGTTACTGGCTAGCCAAACAGAAATGTTATTCGCCTGGATCTTTCTGATGATAAAAATAAAACTGACAGTTAGCAGTGACTTTGACATGAGTAAGCACTATAATCCACACGATCACAAACGCATACCGACGTAGCACACAACATGAATTAATCCCCAAACCAGGTTTTCGGTTGCCGGGGTCGAAAAAATTAAAAAAGTTTCAGGGTTAACAGTTTTTCTGCATACAATTCGGTGCAAAAGTTTCCCTATTAGCTGTTACTAAGCTGTGTTTTTGTGATTATCTGGATATGGTTGCTGCCCTTACTTGTGCTCCTACAAACTGCTATGCTTGAAAATACATTGCCATATAAATATTAATTAAAAGACATCAAAAATATATCTCCTTTGGTGTTCCTAGAAACACTCGACACTTTTTAAACCTTGTTCTAGGGTGTAATACATGGCAAGGAATCTATTACATGTTTCAAAGTTGCAAATATTACCATCAGTGAAGTTAAAATAGCAGTTGTCGAAAATACGTTGCCGTCCTCCTCTTCCCACGATTTACTTTTATGAAAAGACGAACATTATCGAGATCGTATTTCAGCTTTTATCCCGTTTACCTATAAATAAACCAGCACGATTATATTTTATTTGACGGCTAATCGCGAAGACCTAAAACTATCGGTTTGGGCCTCAGTTAAGCATCGATTATTTGAAATATTGGATTTTAATAATCATATTTATTTTAACCTAATAACTTCCTGTTGAAAGTGAGCATCACACTGACGATGACTGAAGAGTTATGTGTATGCCGGATCAACTTCATTTTGAGGAAAGTCACTACTGCCTTATATGTCAGACAAGAGAAACTAAGAATGCTATACAGTCATCAAATTAAGCGTGACGTGACGCCAAATACCTTTGTAGACATAATTGTTAGTGAGGTACAGTAAATTCCCATTCTCGTGAAATGCCAATAAAAAATCGGAAATTTTTCTTCCATTCGAGCAGATTACTAAGTATGGTTGTCATATTGATTATCGTAAGTACATCCCATTGCATTTCCTCCAAACCGGAATGTCAGTTTTTTTAAGACCGAAAGATTGCCTTTGTAAAGGTATACATTATGAGAAGGCGTAATTGTTCACCAATTTTGTGTGCATATTTTTCATAAGACTTATTTTGATTTATGATAAAAGTGCGTAGCACGTAAGTATAATTTTTTTACAGAATTTAATTTTTCCATGTGGTCAGAATAAAGCGCTTCCAGAAACCGGCGTTATAATGTGACTTTAAGATAATGGGATTGGGCTGTTCGATAATCCGCATTAGAACTATACTTAGGTACTTTTTTTCGAGTCGAAAACATAGTTCACAATTTCGGTTGAAGTTTCATGAGATAGAGCATCCACTGTATATTAAAATTATCTCACGTAGTTTATGGCACAAAACTTTGCTAATCACCCCAACATACATTTAAATACGCGCAAGATGTAAGTGATCCTGTGCTGTCGTAGCGTGTAAAATGCACCCATACCAGGCAGTCATGAAAGAATTGGCTCAACTCCTGCACGGGTTGTTATGAGCCAAATGCGGTATAATTATACATTCTTTTGAGAAAATCTTGGAGTTCAATCACCTTCGCAGTTCTAGGCATACTGAGCTTGTGATTTCCACTGCATTAGAATAATGCCTTCAGAGTCGCTCGCAGGAATTTGGCAAACATTCACATAATTTCACTCTCATTTTTTAAGGCCGAAAAACCCCCTGTGACCTATCAATGGTATACCTTGTTTTTGCATGAGCCGCGTCAGAAAGCGACCAGATAATGCTAGGGTAGTAGACTTGTGCGCAACTTGGCATGGCAACATCCTACGTGAAGTAACCCTGACTTCATAACATAAGTGAGTATTTGTGGTTTGTTTCGTAACTTTTGGCAGTCAACACACGTAGCTGCACGAAAACACCCCCTTTTTATGTATAGTTCGAGGGATGGCTGAGTAACTCTTGGACTAAAGACTCGTGCACTAGTTTCATGGTCAAACGGCTTGCCAAAATACTCATCTTTTATTAATTGAAAGATGTTATCTGTGCTGTGACAGGTAAAATAAGGATCACTTGCCAATACAAACAAACGTCTGTCCTTAGAAATCTAATCAGCAATTTATGCCTAATAAATTACAAACTTTTCTTTCGTTGGAAAAACGAAATTTAAAGACTGGTGGTACCCTGAATCCCAAAAAAGCCGTCAATGTTTTCTTGAATATCTCCGGTGATAAATAATAAATTCCCAAAATAGGCTGGCAGTAAATACTTGCATTTTATACTTGACATACAGCAATAAAATAATGTTGTTAAATAGTAAAGTCATTTAAATTTGAATATTGGATTTGAAGGTGGGGGGTTAAAAATGACTGACAAACGACAGCAGCTTAAAAAACTCTTATCTCTTCCAACTTCCGTGTCATTTTTAGCACGTTAACGTACATGCTCCTCTACCCTAAACAATCACTAAGGTTTGCTCAAACAACTACCGAAATATGTGTGATCTGTCTATTGGAGTAACGCTGAATGCTTGCTGCCTGGTCGAAGCTACAACTTCACCTCGAAGCTTTTGAAAAATAAAAAAATAGAATATGTTATTAGATCGGATGAACTTTGTTTCCGGATGACACTACGGACCAAGATTTCTGTCAGATACAATTTGAGAACACGACGTGTAAAAACTGAAATCTTAAAACTTTCTTTCATTTTTACTGACTGAGATAAACTTCTTAATTAAAATCGACATTTTAACTCTTGTATGAAAGCTAGCTATGCTAATCTAAGCTGATTGATGAGTAAATTGCCTAGGAGAAAGTAAAACGAATTCCAAAGGATAATATGAAATGATAAAACCGACTCAGAGTCGTAGGTCAAAAGAATACTCATATCGTCAGTGGGTGCATATCTTGAGTCTGTTTTTCGGTTTTCGTGTACCACAAATGTAGGTGTACTGGTACTGTTCCATTTAAATGTTTTCGGATTTAATTGCGTATCCAATAATTGGAAGTAGATGTCATTCAAGTACAATGCTTTTGTGTGTTTAATGTTAAGATTGACTCCAAAATCATGGCTGATGAAACATTAATCCTCTAACTGGTCTCCGGATAGAATTTGGTCTTTATAATTTTCCAAGAATACCAAATTTCACTAGTAGACCTCGAAAATTGCAGTTCTGCTGGTAAATATTATTGAGGCGCCTGCTGATATTTTAGTGTGCGTACCCTGTAAAACTTACAAGACGTGGAGGTCGGCGGATTATAGTCGTTAGCGTGATAGTAACTAAAGTAACCTTCGACTCGCTTGCACGAAAGGGAATTTAACACATCTTGGTAAAATCAAAACAAGGCTGCGTTAAGTAATATGTTAGAAGACTCACCCTGGGACTTTTGAGGAATCTTTTAACAGCAGTTGTCTTTGACGATGGTGAACGATGAAATAAATTAAATGAAGATAAACATGTTGTCTGATAACCGATTGCGTTATTTTTGTATGCTGACTGCGATAGAACTAGTCAACCAAGGATAACTTTAATAAGTTTTGAAACTGATGCTATCCCAACACCCGGCATAATATCTGAACTATTGCCACAGTACTTTTGCTATGACATCTAACAGCGGTAGTACGTATAAGAATTAAACGATAAAACTGTTAATTCCCTTCCTACCTTCGGCTGTAAGCAAAGCTTTTTCTTTCAAGAAAAAGTAAACTGTGTTTATTCGTCAAGTGGAAATCGTTAGGGCTTTCAGATGTTCAGAAAAAAAACGCCAAATAAAATGACTTCGTTCGTTTTCTCACGCATTTAAGTGTGGATAGGATGGTCGATAAAGGTGCAAACGTGTTTAGCGTACGCAAACGCAGGATTTTCTACTTAAATGGTCTGCCAAGCGGGACTTGTCCAGCGGAAGGGTTTTTATTGTGCAAGCGCCTTTTACGTTTAAATTCCTTCCTCTAGTCAAGTTCCGAAGAAGGAAAATTATAAAAGGGCAGCATTTAATATCGTTAACACGGGCGCATTCCGTCAGATATAAACAGAAGAATATCATGTGCAGGCGACAAGGACAGCCAGAAATTTTTTCATGTCATAAAGTATCGCTTGCTCCAAATGTTTTGGTTTAATTGAAATCTGAATCAAGTCTTCTAAGAAGCAGTAAAATGAAGCTAGTTTTATACTTCAAGATATGTAAGAATCAAAAATAGTGACATCACGAAAGGTTTTCATAGCATCACATATCAATATATTGGCCAAGTAAAGTATTAGTTGAGTCCATGCACAATGTGCACGGTTCCTAAAAGTGACAGGATGACGAAAATGGACATAATTCCTAATATTTTTTAAAACAGCGTGATTTTTTGCAGGAAATCCGTCAAAACCGTTCCGTTTACCAAATCAGGAGCACTCCATAGATACCCACGTGTAAAATTGCATCTTTTTGTTTACTCAGTGTCATTGTTTCATAACTTTAATGATTACAGTAACTTAAAGTTTCTAATATTTAAATCTGCAGCAAATCGGAGAACACATTTATGAAGTCCACAAGGGCTAATTTTCCGATACCTCTAATGACATTAGCTGACACTATTGCCTACATATTATGCATTTTAGCGCTTACGTTTACTCGTGTAATATAACAGCATAAAGAAATTCTAGTTAACCGTCTTAACTACGAGAGAAACTAAAATGTGATGAATAGCTGCCCTAAGCATCTCGCCAACTAACTTAAACAAGTAGTGGCCGAATTTGCTAAAAACGTTTGGGACTGATTTGGAAAGGTCCTAGCTTTTTGACAGCTCCTCAAGTTTTATTTATCTTACAAAAATAAAGGAAAACACTCATTGAGTCGAACCTTTTAGCATAATCAAGCATACTGTAATGACCGCGTGGCACTCATCAAGGGCAACGGTTTACAACGCGTGAATCAAAACAAAAACTGCGACAGATCACGGTTTTCTAGTGGGGTCAGTGCAGGTTTACTTATATCCGGCACCGACTGAAACATTATCTGAGTATATTCTAGCCACCTGCAGAACGAAGATGGTTGGCCAGAAGTGTGCCGTTCCGTCGATTCCTGTTATTAAATATAAAAGTAAAAATCTGCAAGTATGGCTTGTTTATGTGCAAACAGGAATTTCACGCAATCAGATGCTTTTGTAACCGAATGCTGATGGTATAATAGGAAGTCTTAGGAGCATAGTTAGCGCTAATATTAGAGTCATGGTTAACATTTGTGATAGGGTTATGACATAGGTATATTTGTCCTTTTTTGAATTAAGCGCCAGACTACCTGTATTACCTGGAGGCGTTTATATTCGCGTGACCTGTCGGAGGGGGAGGTGAGCAAAGATAAGCAGTTGTGACAGGACAGCAGCTGACAATTCTGACAGAACCGTATTTAAGAAAGACTACAATAGAGCATCATTTAGTGAGTTTAATCTGTTCCATTCCGTTGTGTAAAACACTCATCTTGCGAAACGTACCGAATCAACTTGCATCAGTTCACCGATTGGCGGCAGGCAACCGCGGACCCACGCCCTCAAGACTCAATGGCAGACACATGCAGAAACCCGCACTGATAACTCGTCAACCGATCGGAAGCTCTTTAGTCCAAAAATATTTTCTGCTAGCGGGCAGCTCGTCACCTAAAATGTTCGTGGGTGGGGCCGCTCATTAAATCATAAACACAGTGGCAAGACCTTCCTTGCCTGATGCCAGATCATTTGCAGTGATTCCTAAACGTCAGGGGTCGGTCTCATTCTGAATAATATATTTTAAAGGTAAGAACCGCCTCTATTCGTTGCTTCATTAAAAAACATTTCGGTCCGCTATGAAGAAAAGGCGCTCTGAAGCCCCGGTTGAGCAGTGAGAGCAGTCTAAGAATACTGAGAAACGTTAAGCATTCTATTGATTCCTATTTGTACGCGAATTTACATAAATAACCGCAGGGTGATACCTAAAAGAACGATGATTTAAGCACGTTTTTGCTTGAGGAAATAGTGTTTGCGGGGGCATTGGCAAATGAACATTATGTGGGTCAAGTTTGCGAGACCAAACTTAAAGAGTACCGTTTCGAGCTCATATTGAAAATATTTTCACTGCTTTCTCACCGTTTATAAAGTAATTTGAACGACCCAGTATAATAAGGAATTCAAATGACCAGTAAATTGTTGATTAAATTTCTGCCCCATCTGAGCTTTCAACTTGCAGAATGAAATTACTCAGAAAAACAGCGCAATATGCAGATGGAATGTACAAGCCTAAACGCAGGCTTATCGGAATGGCGTTATTCTGGCTTATATGCCGTCAGTCTCGCTGATCTTTGCAAGTAATGTCGCTCTGGCTATGGCAGTTTTTGGACTCGAGATTGAACCATTAGGCTCAATGAGACGAGTAAGTCCCGTCATCGATCAATGAACTTCCATCTACCACAGGATGATCGAATAGCGATTGGACATGGAAACTCATATTGCGCGCATGTGAACTAAGAAAACGACGCGAACTAAGAACTCATTAACTTAGTATCATTTACTAATGCATCACCGTGTAAGTAAACGAACTAACACTTATAACAACTAGATATTTGCGCTTTGGACCCGATGTATTTGATAAATATTTCGGGTATTTCCTAGAAGGAACAGAAGGAAGACGGAAACAGCTCTGAGGATATACTCACTTCATTTTATATTATTTTCTTTGAATCCACCACACAGGAAAGTATATTTAAAAATACGTTTTTAGCAGTCTGACTCACTGAATTGTTTAGGGCCTAGATCCCGAATAATGAGGCATTTTATGGCATTATATAAGAGTGTTTAAGCATACTTCAACTTTTAAAGTCGTGAGTACAACGATTTCTAAAACAATAAGGAAGCTACACTTCAACTTCAACGGAGGAAGTCATTCGTTAGAAAAATGTCAGTGTTAAGACTTCCCGACGTGCTCAGATGTAAACATTCTGTAGCATACAGACACAAATAATTACAAAGTCCGCAGGGGATGGAAACATAAGATTACAACAAACAGAATGGTCAAACTGTATGACTACAATGTCCTCGATATATGTGTGAAACAACCAGTTGTTGTTTCGAAGGATTCACATGCCTGAATGATAAAAAGAATAAACAAGCTTAATGATGTCCAGGAACTCATTAAAAATAGAGACATCAAGCAAGGAATCCCATTGTAACTCCACTTAGAGGAAAACAAGAAACATGAGGGCGTTAAATAAAAATGCGAATTAGTTTTTTTAAGACAATTCTGAAAGTTTTAAATTCACCTCCGATGCACAAAAACTTATTCTAATTCTACAAACAGATTTCGTTCGAAGATAACAACTCTTATTATTTTCAGGATTTTGTGTCCAGTATACATAAATTTTAGAGGAGTTTGGAGAGATTTTTTCAGTTAAAGCGGTCAGACAATTTAAAAACGTATTACCGATAGCGGATATAGTAATCCTTGTATTCTGTGCAGTAAATTGCAGGGAGTACGATTACTTGGCGAACGCAGTAACAGAAACCTTAACATTGTGTGATACAAAAACGGCAGTAATAGGAGTATTATGGGTGGACCGTAGCAGGGCGAAGGAAAATTAATAAAAAGCTCAGTAATGAATCAATAAAACTAACAGTAAATTAAAATAAACTTAACTACCTTAACTATAATCTAAGCTAGACTAAACTGATGTCTAAATTTCACTAAACTTAAACACAAACTAAACATAACTAAAGCTACGGTAAATAAACTAAGTTAAGCGTAAACAAATTAACATCCTAACTAAACTGTACTAAATAAAACTAAATAATAAGCAAATAACTAAACTAAACTAAATAATATAGAATAGGTTAGTGACGTATCGTTTTCTTCGGTCTTATTTATAAGCAACCTTTCCTAGCTCATGTTAACAATGCACTCTATACAACACCAAGGTGGTATTTATGCCACTCTTAGAGGAACATTAGGCAGGACTACATCTGCTTTTGATAAAGAGGTGTCAAGGTTTAAGAACATGTAAAGTTTTAAAAATAAGTTCGAATAACATAAAGATCCCTTGGGCAGGTGGCAAATCTATTAGTAAATGCCGAAGGCTGCATAGCAGGATAGTACAAAATGGAATGCATCTTCTATTTCCGGATTTTTAAATCTGACACCCTGCCTGATTAAACTTGTATATATTACTTAATTTCTTTCCAGAAACCGAAATTTATATAATCTGTTCGTCTGCTAGATGCAGATAAGCTCAATCCTGGGCATAAAATCGATAGACAAGGGAGTTGCAAAACAAATGTTTAATACTGCTGTTTAGAAAAGAAACTTGCTTTTGTCGTAGGAGGGCATGTATACTAGAGTATTAGTGGTTCACTGGTCGCGGCGGTTAGCTGCAAATCATCATTTACCATGTCTGACCTCACAACTGGACGGGAGAAGAGTCATCATAAGATGGCCATCAAACCCTATGTTTGCAAAAGATGGCTTAGCGTTGCCTGCTAGTCCCTCTAAAGATTACTACAAAAACACATGAGATAAAGCACCAAGACAAGAAGCAGATAAACCACCCGATATTGGCGGCAAAAACCTGGCCTTACATTCCGTTTTCAAGGATTTCGGAAAGTAAGGTTAGTTTGACAAAATTAACTTTGTTTACCAAAATTACCTTTTAATTTTACCAAGAAAGTTTTTGCAGGACTTCGGAATGGTTGACCAAGAGCAAGGCCCAGAAAAATGTTTTCCATCTGCCGGCACTGTCGTTGAAGGAATTGCTCGAATTATCTTCTGGATCCCATGGACACAAACTAATATAAATGCAATTGATCGAAGATTAGGTGCTACATAGACGGGGAGGATAAACTACTGCGCACAGTAGGAGGCCAATAGAGGCAGGAAAGTCAAAAAGACGTGCACATTTCGGCTTCAAAGAGGCTTCCCAATTCGCGAATGCTTTTAAGTCCGTTCTGCAATTGCATCTGCGTCTAGAGTTCTCAGTCGACAACTTGAAGTCTCCCCATGCAAAGAACACTTCTATATAGTACTCACAGGTTTGTAACGAATGTAGAGGAATTTCTGTAATTTATTGAAGGCGGTTGGACATGGATTAATAAGATACGACTTGTCAGGATATCCAACGGTCTTTAAACACGCATAATTAAAGGCCACTTTACTCGGGTATCAAATTGAAGAATTAGATTTGGTAAAAAATGTGTTCATGATATTCTACTTTGTGGCATTTTCTACAGGATGCATTAGCGTTTACAGTTGGATAAAAAGGCATAATACCTTAATAGTCATTTTTACTGACAGTAGTTTTACAGACCGCCGAGTGAAATGCATACGAAAGGCGGAATTCTGACGTAGCTAGGATTGTGCCGCACGCTAATTGATAATGCACCTGAATTCATGTAAGAATTCCTAGATGAAAACGTCTTTTACAACCTCTACAGTAGTCTCCGAAGATCGCGCAACATCTCGACATATGCAAATGATTGATACTCTTTCGCTGATCGGCATTGACTCAAGTTGTGATAATGATTTACCATGTAGTATAGGCGAAAGATTGATACTCTTTCGCTAATCGGTATAGACTCAGGTTGTGATACTGATTATCGTGTAGCCTATTCTGAAGTCCATTTCAGTCATGATAGGATGCGGGCTTTTTAACGAGCTTCGTTCTGACCACTAGTAAAACGTATATTTTGTTAAAACTGGCTACTTCAGTAGTATGCCTTTTTATCCATTATTTTGACTGCCTTTATAAATTAACTTAATATAGGGGGGAGAGGGGAAGGGGGGGCAATTGGGTTAGTTTGCGGGCGTTGATCAGAGGTCAGATGTATGGAGTGATAATTGCTGCTATTTGCACGAAGCGAGCGACTATCACTGGGGGGTGGGGGCGAAATGCGATCGCCATCTATCGTCGGGGTCGGCCACGGAAGTGCAAGGACATTTGTCAGCGTTTTCTGACAACACAGCACATGCATAAGCATGGGAATACTTGCCAAAATAGTTTAGTCTAACTGGAAACTCGAAATGATGCCAGATCTCATGTTAAATATAAATGTGGTTAAGGCGGGGAGCACAAAAGCCGACAAAGAGGAAATACGATCGAGTACTGGAACGAATTGTATTTTGTCCTGAGATTTCGGGCTCCTGTAGGAGTCTTTCGTCAGAGATGGAAAAAAGCCGACAAATTAATACAGAATAATTACAAATGAGAAATATTTGTACTTCTTAGATTGTCTGTTGACATTTAAAAAAGCATTAAATATGTCAAACATAGATATGGACCAGTTATCTATAGTTTTTTGTTCATTGTGATTATTTTGAACAATAATAAGGTTTGTCTTGCATGAAAGAATTCTTATTTGCCTTGTGCAAGTATTTTTTGGTAATTGCATAATTCTATAGGAATCAGATCCGGGCTATTAGCAGGAATAAAAATCGATTGTAAGCAACACACGGAGAGGCTGGCTGTTTACTAAACAGTAAGATGAGGTTTGTATTTGTAAGCAAGTTCATTCCATCTTGTGTACGTTGGGAGAAATTTCCTTACCTCACCTTTCTTTGTAATTGTTTCAAAGGGCTCGAATGCGACGAACTTCAGAATGTTCTTGAGAGTCTCCTTAACGCTTTAAGAATTTCAATGTCTTCATTCCTTTTTTTTCCTAAATACTGATTTTACTTTTCCTATTTACCAAAATCTTTAAAATAATATATTTCTTTAAGGCTGTCTGGTTGGTTCCTGGTTTTACAATCACCGAAACATGTCGTCTCATTAGCGAGAAGCATTTATATAAAAAACAAAATTCGCTAACAAATACCTTAAATATTTGTTTGGCAAGTTATCTTCTGAAAAAGCAGTCTAATAAGATACCTCGGCGTGGACTATCTATGAAATTCAACTTTTTTCAAGAGAGAGTGGAGATAAAATGGAAAATTTTGATCAGTTTTTTTGACTTCCCTTAAAATAAGGGTTACATCTTCTGCTGACAATGAAGAAACTTACTTTTCTATGTATACCAGGGCAGTTTCCAGTATATTTACTACCCCTAGGCCTCCTTCCCTAATTGGAAATGCAAAACAGACTGCCAAAATATATGCTTAGATATTTCTGAAACTTATAATCTTCTGCGTGTTCAGTTTCAAGTTTTTTATATTCATTGACCTTCTTCGATATATATTGAAAATGTTTGGACGGGGTGAGTTTACGAGGTAACAAATAAATACTTATGACATTTGACGACATTTAATACATATGCTTGATTACGGCCACTACTTTTAGGCGTAGTAAAACAAATTGCGGTCCCATACGTTTTGGACTTATCTTTGTGGCACAAAACGTAACCGATTTGCAAAACCACAATTTTCGTAAACTGATTTCGCACACTTGCACTAACCTACATTTCTGAAAGGCAAAGCAAAATGTTCTGATCTCTGAACAGATCTAATTAAAACGGTTATGGTCTTTATATATTGTTTATCGTACAACGCGCATAAGTTCTAAGTTTTGGTCTTCATCCTTTAATAGCGTAGGAAATTCCTTGAATATCAACAAACGTTGGAGTTGGCCAATTCTGGCACTATTTCCCCCAGCATACTGATTTTAACTGAAATCTCTTCTAGTCAACAGCATTTTGCGTTTCAAAACAACTTAACGAAAAAAAATAACCAGCATCCAATGTGTGTTAACGCCCCCACTCAAAAATTTCATATTCATATCTCACCAGATATAAAATCTACTGTACGTTGCTTCAAAGCATCCCTATAAAAGATAAATGCTGCTTGCTGGAATGGCCTGGATAAAGGTCTATGCAACCATGCGCTGGTCCCGACCGGCCACTTCTGTGTGCGTTTGATTGAAAAAAGCAGACATCGCGTGACCAATAACATAAAGTGTAAACACTTTGTCAACAGCCCTAGGAGCCTGTGAGATGCAGCCCCTTTAATTCCTATTTTTTAACATTCCCACGGAAAAAGCTTCATCTGTAATCCAAAAAGCCACTAATAAAGCACGTGCGTGTCATGCAGTGTACAACAGAGCATACAGGTATGCATTATATACAATGAACCAGTAGATGTCTGTGCGACGTATTTATCACTTAAGTGACTGGAGAAGTCTATGAGCTTTTCTTGGCGATTGAACTTGAGGGGAGAAGCTTGATGACGGCATTCTTTCTTCACTTGAGAAGCATCCCGTCGTTCCGTCAAGAAAGGTGTTGACGTCCCTGCTTGCGTGCGATACGGTAAGCCATCGAAATCACTAAGGTAAAAACTTTCTGTGTGATAACTGGGTGTGACGCGCAGAATAATTGTAGATTTTG
>UYRU01042452.1:0-11209 GCA_900617775.1 Dibothriocephalus latus | reverse complement strand
CCACATTGGGCTTAATAAGCGGCGGGCGCATTAACCGGAGAGTCCTAGTTCTGGATTAGCAAACGCAGGAGAGGTACTATACGCTATATACGTACTGTATTATGTGAAGAGCTTGGTTATGTACAATAAAATAATGGTGTTATTCTGTGTTTTCGAGACCAGGCTATGAACAAGAAAATAATTGTGTTTGTCTGTGTTTTCGAGACCTAGGGAAGGCTAGCCAGGTGCTTTGGGGTCACGCCTGTCGGCATCGTCTAGCGTGGGCCTGAACGCGTTGCTCCAGTCACGCCTGTCGGCATCGTCTAGCGTGAGCCTAAACGCGTTGTTCCATTTTTTTGTTTGTGTGTGTCCACAGCGCTGCGGTTTGGGTGCGTTAGACTTTTGCGCCTGCGGCTTCCTCGTGTTAGCGATTTGTCCTTTTCACCCATCATGTCTGCTGCTGTCCGAAAAGGGTGTCGCCAAATTTAAATTGAAAAATGAAAACAAATCACATCTGGCAAATTGGGCTTTGTAGCCGGCGACTGGGCTTATTAGCCGGTGATTGGGCTTTTTAGCCGGCGGATTTGACTATGTAAAATTCCGTCCCAAGCTGATGTGGTCTTAATAAACGCCTGGGCTTATTAGCCGTGGGCTTAATAGCCGGCGACTACTGTATTAGGAATGACAATATCCGAGTTCTCTTGCGGAGGTCCTCTAGGATCGACACTGTGGTTTGAAAATTTCTTAATGTGTTCCACAGGAACACCTTCATTATAACTTATAGCCAAAAGCACTTTCGTTCGGTTAATAAGTTTACCTTATTTTAAATGTTTTGATGTAAACGTCGAACAGAGGATGATTTGCGTGAATAAAAAAATGGCAATACAGAAAACGATAGGAATGATTCGAGAATAGCAAGCACGATATTTAATAAATTGTTATCCATTAATGGTGATCTGTAGAAAATAATTTTCACTTAAGAAAGACTTTTTATATAAGGGCACTGTTTGCGTAAATTTTTTAGGTACATTCTGCGAAAATTCCCATTTTATGATTGGCAAACATATGTTTTCGGCAATTCGTCAGCGCGCCATTACAAAGCAAGGACAGAAATGTTCATTTATAGGTAGGGTTGTTTTTAAATGTTTCGCGGGGTAGAGTAGGGGGTGGGGGTTTAATTAGTCATCGTGGTGTGCCCTCGTCACACGCATGCGGGTTCTAGCCGGTTGGTCGTGTTGGGTCCCGCAAGCAGGGAAGAGGAGGGAGGGAGGGGTGTTTTCAGTGTTGGTGTACGTAGTTGGTGGGGGTGTCTGTTCTGACGCAACGGTATTCACTAAGGAAGTAGGCCAGGGTAAGCAGACTGCGGCTAGGAGCGTATTTTGACAGCATAGACTGGGTTTTTCTAGCCTGATTGACCCTGCCTCAGCTGTTGCCTTTGGAGTAGTGTGTCGGCCTGTGGTGGTTCCTATCAGTGAAGTGGGCGAGGATTGAGCTTGACATCGGTCTGTTCTCTCCTTCGATGATCCATGCTGGTATGTGCTCGCGTATTCTCTTCTCCAGAAGTCGCATCGTTCGGCCAATATATCCCGCTGCACAGGAACAGGTGAAAGAATAGATGCACATCGATGTGGCCTGAAACCGTAGTCTATCTTTACCTCTTATACGTAGAAGGGGAGATTAAGTGAAGAGCACGCGAAAGTTAACCGCCGGGAAGGTATTCGTGACTGCTGTCCTTAGGCGTCTTCGTACTAGTTCATTTGTTGCGTCTCGCATAAATGGCAGTCTTATGAACAGATCTTTCTTTTCTACCGTTGTAATTGCCACCTTTGTGACACGCTCCTTGATGTTCTGAAGGATGAGACTTTCTGGATAACCGTGTTTAATGAAGTGTGTATTTAAGCTGCTACAGTTCTACTTCCACTAATTCAGGTGAGCATATACGGCGTATTCACGTTGTTTTTCTTTGACTAAGTTCCATTTAACTTTAAGGGGCACGACGCTGTGGATATTAATGTATTGCAGAGTCCAGGTTTTCTTCCTAAATAGTCGACGTTGTATTGAGCCACCCGTTTGCCTGTGTAAGAGGACGTCTAAGAAACTGAGTTCCTCGTTCGGCTCTGTTTCCACTGTAAATGTTAGCGCTGTGTAGGCCGTATAACATGTTTGGACTAGACCATCGATATCAGCGGTCTTATTTCTCAGGCAAAAGATGTCATCCACATATCAACCATAGAACTGCAGGTCGTTGACAGTGTCGTTGAGCGTCGTTTCCTCGGTCTTGCCCATGAAGGCATTTGCGAGGTATGATCAAGATGGTGTGCCCATGGTCACTCCGTCTATTTGCCTGCAAAGCCGGCCATTACAGAGAAAGTGTAGATTTTGTGTACAGCACGTCAGTAGTGCTTTCAGCTTTGTTTCGCGTATAAAGTCGAATATGTACTCTATGGTTTCAACTAAAGGAAATTGGTGAACAGTGAGGATACATCTAATGACAGCGTCATCGTTTCGCCAATGTTTGTATCCTTGATAGCCTTGACGAATTCAAAAGTGTCTTTCAGGCTTCTTGAATACAAGCGGCTCTGCAGTAGCTTTAACTTTTCGGCAAGCCATGTTGCCACGGCTTGGTACAGCATGGTTCCATGTCCAATATAGGACGGAGTGGCACACCTTGTTTATGAATTTTCGGGAGGCATAAATTCTTGGTATTGTACTAAAAACACCCTTAGTCCCTAGTGCTCCTTGTCAGATAAAATTACTTCTTTATGGAGCTATTTAAGCAACTTTGTCATTTTGTCTTCAACAGCCTCGGTTCGGTCCTTGGCTTTTACGGATTTTTAAAAAATGATTCGATAATATTTCTTCAAGTTTCGCCACATAATCCTTCCTGTCCACCAAGAAATCCCCAAACTTTGTCCGTTCACGTAAACAATAAGTTTACACTTCGGCGAGGAGCATTTAGACTATCAAGATGGGAATCGACTCCCGTCAATTAAGGCGGTCTCGCAGCGGCTGCAGTCGCTGATTTTCCAACACCACGAACCGATATTCTGGGCGCGGTATGTGAATGACACCTCCGTCGTCACTGAACGGAATCAGGTGCTGCCGTTCAAGGAACGTCTCTACAGCTTCTTGCCGGACATCCAATTTACGATGGAGGAAGTATAGAACAAGCAGCTGGTCTTTCATGATATCCCCGTCTGTCGCAAAGATTAAGGTAGTCTAAAGACTAAAGTCTTTAAGAAAGCGACAAGCACGATGCAAGTACAGCAACTACCCAATCGGCGTGTTGAGACGCACTGCAGTGAACAAGAAGGTAAAGTTGCCGAGGTAGAATACCTTTAACGGGCGTTCAGAGAGAACGGCTACCCACGAAACTTCGTCAACCGGAGCTTGCGCAAACTAGATGGCCAACAAAAGCGCATTGATCCCAAAATTTGGCGTTCGATCCCGTACATCAAAAACGTATCGGAAGCCGTCGGCCGCCTTCTCGTCCCACTTGGAGTTGCAGTCGCACACAGGCCGGACGCAGCCATAATGCGTCAGAAAATGAAGCCGAAAGACCCACTGCCACTGCAAGAAACATCTGGGGTCGTCTATAGGTTCTTGTGCAGTTGCGTTTAAAAGCAACTATGTCGGACAAAATGGCAGACTTCTCAAGACGCGAATTGCCGAACACGCGGCAGCAGTTTGGCGAAAGGATGTCAATTCTCAAGTTGCGGCCCATTCGACGAGACCCGGCACACGTTAAAATTTGATGAAGCCGACATTCTCACAAGAGGTGACAATCGGGTGAGCCGAGAACAAGTGCAACGATTTTCCTAACCCATATTCAATGCGGAGATTCATGTTGGCCAAATCAAGTCTTCACTTGAGAAAAGGGCTGGCCACCGCCTCATCTTACGCCAATATCGGAGAGACAGATGTTCGAAAAATCATCTGCCCCGAGCCCACCGCCCTTGATGAAAGTTCAACAGGCCAGAGCAAACGTGCCGTCCAACAAACTACCCACGCGCAAAAAGCGAATTGACTTTAATTGTCGCTGTATGTTTGCAGTAATGACAGTATCCTATAAATACTGCAAATTGTTGTGCATGCCTTACCCATTTCTGCTACTGTTCATGTCTCTGATGATGAATCCGCGACGAATGTCAAACGTTCGGCGAATAAACATATTGTCTCAGTGATCGATTCTTCTTCTCAGAAATATACTTTTCTGTAAGGTTTGCGTTTTGCTTAGGCGTCATTTGAAAACGAACTTGAGAGAATTTTCAACGCTGGCCATAGATATGGCCAAAATTTTTTCATTGTAAGATTATAGCAGATCGTGGTATTGATCCACTTATGTCGAAAAAATATCCATTATAAAAAACAGGTTCTCCCATTTCCAGTCCAACTGAATTTCTCATGTTGTGTTATGTTTAAAAAATAGTCGAAGTTCTCCAATGTAATTTTGACTTAACCTTGGAAATAGTCAACATACATTTAACTATACATACAGTTCTGCGAATCCTGCAAGCAAATTTCGGGGTAAAATTTAACTTGGTAATTTAGGGCATACCTGGATAGGATCAACTGAGTGAATTTAATAATAAGAGGGGCTTTGGTTTGCAAAACTGCCTACATATTTAAATTTATTGGGGGAAATAGGCTCTCGCTTTTGCTAAATCATGAGGATGTTTAGATAAATGGAATTCCGTATGCCATAAGGAAAGACAGGACAAAACTTTCTTTCTGTAAAGATTGGGCTGCGGATGAATTCCATCATTAGCAAAAACAGGTGGCATAATAGTCCCATCCAGTGCCGGAAAATGTTATGCGAGGTCGATCAAATAAAACTGAAGCAAAGTTAAAGGAATCACATTTATTTTCAGAAACCGATAGGAGTTTAAAAAAATTATATTTAGCTCTTCTGTGAATTTTTCATGCACAAAATGCAGTAATAAAAAAGTTTCGACGCGTTTTGTTTAAACCTCACTTTTGAACTGGCCCATAACATAACACTGCCATACATGTAACCGTGAAAGTAAATTAAAAAAAAACCTTCTTATATGTTAGTCAGGTAAAACATGCTATTTTTGTAAACAAAACATTAAATTATCTAGCATTATTTAGAAGCGAACCAAACAGAAGAATAATAAGTATTTTAAAAAATGGTCATATATGTGGCCTGTCTTTTTTGCATTCGCACGTTTATTACTGATCGTAGAATAAATCTCATTAAGCGAAAAATACTTCGTTATAAACAGAAGGATATGTTCTTTCATCTCCATTCGATTTAAACGTTTTCCTTCAGATCATTTAAAGAAATTGTCAAACTTCCCTAATTTCCCTGTGAGATTATCTTCGAAAAAGTTAATATGCGCAAAAGTTCGTCAGCTTAATATCCAACAAAGACACTTTTTAAAGAAGTGAGCGATCATGGAATCTTTTTTTATTAATCTGAGGAATAACAATATGCGTGGTACCTAGCAGACATATGTGTTCGAAAAAGTAGTTTGCTGTTTTGAAGCATTTCCAAATTTGACCAACATGGCCATCTGCGTTCTTTTGAAGCATTTCCACATTTGACCCACATGGCTATCCGCATTGGAAATAGCCCAAAAGCTCGTTTTTTGGTAAATGCTGTTTAGTTATATCTTATTTTAAAGGTTTATATGTAAACGTCTAACGAACGGACAATTAGCAAAGTAATCCATGAATACACCAAAAAATACAGAAATAAAGAGCAAATTCATTCAACAATATTAAATAACAACGAATGTAATCATTCTCAAGTATACAAATTATTTTGACTGGAGGCAAGTTCTTTTTTACATGAAGAAAGTTTTTACCTTAAGTTTTACACTTAACAAACTATTTAAGTTTATTCTTCTAATTTATAAATATTTTGACGTCTCCACAGGCAATGAATTATCAAGAAAATTTTATTTTTGTAAACAAACCCTTATTACTTCTTATAGATATTTTAAGTACTTAATATGCCTAATGTTGCTCATTATTTATTGATAAGTTTTCGTAAATGCGTTCCCGCTGGTATGAGAGAAATAATCAAACATTTACAAATTTTGGAAATGTGCCTGCAGCACTTACAGAACTGTATATGCTTTTACATATGCTTATAAATATACGTATAAATAGAAAAAAATAGAAATATAGTGATAAACCCCTTTTATGTATAATCTAAGAGATGGCAATATTTGTGGTATCATGCGGAGGTTCTGTATGCTAGAAAATGTGGTTTACTGTTTTGAACCATTTCTAAGTGTTGCCTACATGGCCATCTTTATGATAAATCATATCCAAAAACTCATTTTTTCGGCAAATATACCTTAATTATATCTTATTTTAAAGATTCCGATGTAAACGTCAAAGAAAAGCGCAATTTATTACGTTATAAAGAAAGTGAAAAATATCTTAATGATGTCAGACTTTGCTGGACGATATACGTTAAATAGCCATTAATTAATGGTAATGTACACAAACTATTTTTGCTTAAGAAATGTTATTTTCGTATAAAAAAGTTGGTTAGATTTATTTTTCAACTCGCGAAAGAAATTTAATTTTATGCTTTTTTAGTCTCCTAAACTTGAGCATATTCGGAAAAGTTTATTTTTCTTAACAAAATGTTAGTACTTTGAAAGTACTATAGATGGCCTATGCTGCTTATTCATATTACAAAGTTTGCGTGAACGGGTTCAGGGCGATATGCGAGTGATGATCAATTTTTTACAAACTTAGGCATGTTGCATACAGAACTGGTCATTCTGTACACTAGGCACCATATTTAAATGTTGGACGTCCACTTTTCCCATGTTTTTTTCTTGGTGAGTACTAATATGGTTTGCTTAACGGCCAAGTGAATGGTTATCATATAGAAATTGTGCTAAAGATTGTTGAGTTCTTATGTATTATTTTTTTCCAAGAAAATTTTGAGGTTACTGTAAAGTTTTTGAAAATGCAAAGTCTTCTTAATGTTCACCTATGACAGGCAGGCAATGCAAAAAGTGAGTGAAGGGATGCGTACTTGCTTTAATTGCACGGGTACTAAGCACACTTTCCTAAAAGTGTTCTGTAGAGCAGATGCTTTCTCATCTGGAAACACAGTTAATCTTGTACGTCCGAGTTTCACTAGACAAACTGAAACATGCCATGAAAGTAAGAGGCCCTAGTTAGACGGTAGGATAGAAATATATTGGGACTGCAGGATTGTAATGAGTTTTTTTCTAAAAGTGTTCTTGGTCTATAGGATTAGTTTGTTAACCAATATGAGCTTCTCATATAAACTTCTTTGACTTAACACGTCAGTTACAAAGTACAGCACATTGGTCTCTGTAGAAACCTGAAGAAGAAAATGTGAGTTGGTGGTTTAACACACATCGATGGTTGCTTATTTGGTTCATTGAGTCGATCTGAAATGCAAAAGGCTGTTTAGTAGCATATATTTTGTTCAGATCGTTATACTGGGGCAAACGGAGGCCAAGATAGGCTAAATTAGAGTGCCAAAAATACAAGTAAAACCTAATATTTCCTTAGCTGCAGCTGTCGCAGGGCACACAAATTTTTCGGTGGGACACGTTCTGAAAAGCACATGCCTAAACTAACCATCTCTCGGCTACCTTTTCCACAACCCTCATTAAAAGCAATACATCTGTGACCTCCAAAATGTGGTGGTTGTTTTCTATCCAAAGTCAGAAAGCTCACACTCCAACTGTAAACATTTTTTTATTTTGTCTGATTCAGCACTTGGTTATGAGACTTAATCCTTGCATGCGCCAGGTTAACTTCCATGAAAATAGTGGGTTTTATCTCATTTTGTCTGGTAACAGTAACGCATTCGGAATGAAAAAGCCTGTGGTACGAAACCACCAAAATGCTCACAGTTCTCCTGAAAGGTAGACTCAACTGCTCGCCTGCTATACACCGTAAACGGATGTTGGCAGTTAAGAGTGATTAAGTAGTTATCAATATCGCGCTTACACTATTCTCACAGTGATACAATTCGGGCCGATTAATCAACAGTACCATGAGCAGCTGCCGCTCTAGCCGTTATCATTCAAAATTTGATGCGAAGAATTAATGGAAAGTACTATTATTTTTGTACCGACGATGACATCGCTTGTCACAGTCTCGGATAGACAGTCAGTATTTCAAAAGAGGGACATTTACGCGCTGTGTATTTTATCATTTTCCAGAGAAAGCCCAATTCTTAACAACAAAAAAAAGTTTCACTTTATACAGTATAGAAGAAGCGGAAATGATACAAGTAACGAAAGTAATATTCATCAAAGGCAGCACACACAATTAAATTACTAATTGTCATCATTTGGCTGGTTATTTTGACCACCAATCACACATTTTACAAAACATATGGTGATAATATATATGCATAGATTGCTGAGTGTGTCCATTTGATTTATTCCTGTCTGTAGGTACATAGGAGGCCTTTACCGTGGTAGATCATACGTTTATATATCTGAATATAGACACGGAATTGAACTCAGGCAAACAGTAAAAGTCACGTTGCTATCACCAACAGTTGCCAATATATTCAGACCATATGATATTTTTGACGTTTTCATTGTCATCCTCCGCCTTGTATCCAGATTGTCCAATCTTTCCTTATCTTAGCAAAGAAAGCATAGGTGGGCGTAATTCCCACCCACAACTCTCCATTGCTATATGTCCATGCATACCGATTCTGCAAATTTACAAATGCGGTGAGTAATACGAGTACAGAGAACATCAGCTTTTTTTCTCACGCTGCTGCGGTTGCACAACCGTAAAGGTGTTTTCGCATTTCGCAAGAAAAACTGTTTTTTTGCTGCATTTTGGTAGTACAAACTGTGTGAAACGACAGGTCGTCGCCTACTTCCCCCCTCTTCCAAATCCAGTTGGAAAACTATATTCTTTAGTGTGCTTGAATATTTTTCTTCCCCTTCCAATGCAGTTGCCCAGACAAAATCAACCTGTAAACATTTTTTGAACTCCATCACATGCTGCAATTACTCCCCACAACCACGTTTTACACCATCCTGACTAACTAACCTACAGCAACGGGTTTTTCACCGCGTTGCGGAAACGGTAGCGGATTTATCGTGGTAGCGTGAAAATAAACTCCTGCGAAATAGAGAATTATTGTATCCATGGAGAATAAAGCAGGCTTTCTTGAATGCAAGGTCATTTGCTCGGCTAGCCGAGGACGACTTAATCGCTGGGAGAATACCTTAATGCGCCTGTTTTTTCGAGATTCGTTCGCGGATTCGTCATCACAGACATAGTGAAAGAGCAGTAGCAGAAACGGGTAATGCATGCACAAGGGCTTGCAGTAGTTATAGGACGCAGTCATTGCTGCAAACATACAGAGCCAAATAACGCTAATTGCCTTCTTGTGCGTGGATAGTTTATTGGAGGGCATGCGGGCTCTGACCTGTTGAACTTTCATCACGCAAGGTGGACCGGGGCGTGATGATTGGTCGACCATTTGGCCCTGTGGTGTTTGGCTAGGCCTGTCCAAGATAGCGCCCCCCCAACGCCTTCCCCGGAGGGTTGCCGCTACGGATAGCCGTACATTTATAAAATAACGAGACTTTTTCCCTGCGGTTAAGTTATCTCCTTTACGACGACGAGTATTTAGGACCCCCTCACGCTCTTATTGGCAAACGGTCAAAGTGCTAAGAGATTTGAACGCAGGAGAAGAAAGTGCATGCTTTCTGCTCATGCAGGTTTGTTTTAAATTAACCTGAAAATAGACGATTCAATGTGCCTGGACGTCAAAGAACTCACTACTGTATTGGAATATTATTTTTTTCATAGTGTATTACTTTCAGGCGAACGCAATTAAAGTTTGGTCAAACATAGAAAAAGACATTTAAATAATTCATAATTTTCTGCCAGTTCCGTGGCTGAATAAGACATAAGCGGAAAGTACAGTATAACAAAAAGTAGATTCCTAAATGACCCATATTGTACTAAGGGCTGTTTTGCTCAGTTCGAGGTCTAAGTTGGTAATGGAACAAAAGTTTCGTGTATAAAATCTTATGAGCATACTGAAACTTGCTACTGCTCTTTAATTTATAAGAGACGATGTACCCCTGATTTGTAGGAAGTTAAATAATTGGCATTCAAAATCAATGAAAAATTCGCTTGCTATTTAAATAGTTACTTTTTACAGTACACACGTTTTCTAAGTGGTCAGAACGAACCATTTTAAAAAGCCCGCATGTTGAATGAATTCTGGCGCGTATTGTAGAGTATGGCAAATCCTGCATGCAACTTTCACGGCAAAATTTAACTTGGTAGTTTAAAATATATTTCGATAGGTTGTTTTGATCAACTGAGAGAATTTAATACTAAGAAAGGCGTTTTTATACCTAAGGAATTTCCTACGTTGCGAAGCGCCACAAGAAAAATAACTTTTTGTTTTTGCGTGTTGTTCTATAAAAGAACATGAATAAACAGCGGGAACGTTTCAGTTATATATATATATATATATAAATGTTCGAGGGACAGACTATTTAGTTTTGAGTTCATGAAATTGAGGTGAGTGTGGTTGCGCCATAAATTTAAGTAATAAACATATAATGTTTTTATTTCTTATGCTGCACCCAAAACAACGACCATAGGAAAGCATAGATACAAACACCCGTGACATGCCGTCAATTTTCTTTATAAGGCCGTAAGCGGAATATGCCCGAATCTTGTTTATCTATAGAGTGGTGATAATGATGGAAAGATCGTAACGGAACGAGCAGAAAATTATCAGTTTTCTCAAAATCTTCGTTAATATTCTGCCATTCTTCTATCTTAGCGCTTAGCCTAGAAGAAAACAGGTACGCTGAAACCTGCTCCGGTTTACATGAAAAACCAAGCCTTTCCATTTATAACAGGTGTATCCCCACTTTTAACAGAATTCAAAAACCTGCCAACATTTCCTTTTTTGATTTTGAGTAGAACCTCACAACAAATAAAGTAGACAGGTATATTCATTTGCCGTATTAATTGTGGACGTTTATTTTGCTCGGTACTGAATTTATACATATGCATGATTCTGAAACCGTTACCTCAAAAGACAGCTGTATGAAAAGAATGTTTAAATACTTGTTATTCATGTAAATCCTTTTTAGAAAGGTGTTTGTAAGCAAAAAGAATAAAATTATTATTTATGGTCAATAGAGTGAAGCCAGTGAAACCCGCAAAATGGTAATAAACATTTCAACGAGGATCTGAACCT
>UYRU01042449.1:15061-27267 GCA_900617775.1 Dibothriocephalus latus | reverse complement strand
CCAGCGCAAATATCCAGAGGTATTTGAAGAATATTGGTGGGTGTCACTTATAATAGATAGTTATCGAGAGAGAATAAAAAAACAATTCGAGAAGGAAATGGGACCAAACAGAAGCTCCAGACAGCAGACGTGTTCGCACAACAGTGTCCTTGATCCAAAAACGCACCGATTACGTCAATACGTTCACACAAAACTGTGCGGTGTATTCGCCGCCTCCATAAGATACTACGCCGTAGATAGCCCAGTTGCCATCCCCTCCGTAGTGATACACCCCACCACCACTGTCCCCAGTGCAAGTCGCCTAATTTAAGTAAACCGAAAAAAACCAAGGGATCAGTAAAATTGCTGCGTTTTGTTTGCTGACAGCCTTACGTATGCATGGTGTCCCTCTACTTACCCCATAGGAGGAGTCAGTGCAAAAATGGAGGTTTTTATCGAAAGCAAGGTGTCTTTCTAAGCACTTCGAGGGGTCCACGATTGGCACTCTCACTTTCATTAGCACTTCCGGTTGATCTTCAAGTGGTGGATTTGGTAAATCAGGAATCAGTCCCCATCCGGCCGAATAGACGAACTCTCCGGTCTCCAGTTTCGTTCCAAACTCAGGGAGGCATGCGAAATCCACATGCTCCGCTTTGCATGGTTCGATGAAAAAGTTTATTTTTATGTTAGGTTGCATTGGAAAAATGTTGTTTTATGATAACTGTAATTGTTAAACTGTAACACTGAAGCCGCATTGAAACAAACATAACGAGGTTGAAGGTCAATCTACCTGAAAGGCTTGATTCGATACGTACTTCGGTTTAATTATTTCATGACCTTGACTTTGCCTTATTCATCTAAAATAACTTGTTAATTGGGGATTGAAATTAATTATCTTGTTCATAATACCTGCAAGATTTAACGAGATCGATTATATTTTTATAGAAGCACACAGGGATAGCAGCACATTCTGATTCATTTTAGTTCTTACTCTACAGTACGTGAGTACATTACATTTTAAAGTAGGATTTTCGTTTTAAATGCTGACAATTTAATTTTTTTTTCAGGGTACTTGGATAACAACTGACTACCCTTATAGCAGTAAATATCCTATGCTATTGAGGACGACATACCAAATGTATTAAACTAATGCGCATTATGATATGGGAGTACCCGAAAATAAATAAGAAACTTTTAAAATAATATCGCATCCATAACCGGTAAATTTACCCCGAATTTACCCAAATGCAAGCGAAGCCAACTGAAGGGATTCGCATTTATTTTCAAAAACAAGGAGCCCTTTCGGCCTTAAAAAATATTTGTTTGCCTATGTTTGGAGTCTTTATCACAAATTGCAGTAAGTGTGTCTACTGCATGCAATTTAAGCGAATATACGTTTTGTGACAGCTAATAAAACGCTTATATATTATGGCAAGAATGCAGGTAACAACTAAGCTTAGTACATCTAAATAATGCGATAATACATTTTTTGTACAAGATGATAGTTGCTTATGGGTAATTTACAAACGCAGATGAAAAAAATTGGACGGATGAGGAAGAAGGAATTGTACGCTAAATTCCGATATATGCTCGGGAACCCTTTTTGCATTTCAAGGCCTATGTAACAACCTGACTATAATCCACTATAAGAAAGAACCTTCAGTTATAAACTAAAAATGCCTTCTTTCATTTGCAGCCATAATCTATCATTTAATTTCAAAACGGTTGGAACAAATTGCCGAAAATCTTCGTTTTCACGCTGACATTACCTTCGAAAAATGTAATATGCACAGGTATTCATAAGCTGAGTTCCCTAAGGACAGTGCCTGAACTAGAATTTTTATATATTGGTGTTTTTATTCTTAGGAATAATAATATCTGGCTTCTGTTGTGGCTGTACTTTTTGCTCGAAAATGTGTTTTGGCAATTTCGCCGGTTTATAAGTATCGTCTGCAAGGTCATTTTCATGGGAAGTGATATCCAAAAGCTTACTTTTCGGTAAACGTAGATATCTTATTTTAAAGTGTTTGATATGGCCATCGAACATAATCAGCTCTTATGCAATAACGCTTAAAAACACAATGCAAACATGGTCATAACATAAGGGTTAACCCATAAGTAATTGTTATCGAATAATGACAAACGTTGTGTTGAAGGAAGTTTTTTTATATCATGAAGGTAGCAAGCTTATCAGTTAAACTAGCAGAAATATTTTAATTTACTGTACTAATTTATAGATACTTGTAAGTCAGAGGAAATAGAATGTTGTGAAAAATAGATAACTCAACAAACAGTTAGTACATTTTGGTATTTATCTTAAGAAGCAAACTGGCGTTAGGTTGTTCCTAATTAATGGTTCGTGTATATGTGAACATTAGTTTGCGTCTCATTATATTTTTTTTCAAAATTCGGCATGCTGCCATACTGTAGTACGCTCCTATTCAAACGCATTCTTCTTAAGCAATTAATTGCACACGTAACGTTTTCTACAACTAGATACAGATGTTCACATGCTCAAATTTAACTGGGCATAAGGAGAGTCTACTTAACATTTTAATATGTAAGAAGCGAATTAAGTAAAGTTGCTTGACTAAGTTAAGTTAGTTTGGAGTTGAGCGCTAGTTAACTATGGTACAGCTTTCTTATTCTCTGTCCATCTTGAGAAGCGCGACATCATATCTGGCTTACGGAACACCCACTTGGTACCTGCGGTCAATTACGATGTGCTTAACTGCAACATTGTGCGCTAAAGGTACCTTCTGCGTTAAATTATGGGATCCAACACGCACTGCTATGGTATTGCCACCAAAAATGCTATAGCTAAACGGCTCGTCAAGACGGACGGTGAGGTTGAAATACTCATTCAGGATGATACAATGTGCGGCTGTCAAAACCCAGCTGGGTGAAATGAGGGTTCGGCCGCAAAATGGAAAGGCGCCATACACTGTGCTGTACACCCCAACCTAGTTAAAAGCAAGAAAATATATTTTAATTTGCATAAAAATGTTCATTTTTACGATACAGAGCGCATTTGATTGATTTTGTACTTCACCGCACTTATATGATGTGTACTTGCTGGTATTTTGCTGCGTTTAGCAACACTTTTTCAGGCAGCAAGCACACAGAGGACCCTGGGGAACCATGATGAGCTGCGGCAGAATAAGGGCGAAAGAGGTCTGTCTAAAGTTGTCAGTTGCTAACAGGGCTGTCAGTAGAATACGTTACCACAGTTTATTATACTACAGTCTGCCCGTTGTCATTATGCTTATGTTACGCAGTGGCTGTCTAATTGTCTTCCAAATATACACCTCACATTCATATTACATGTGTATTCGTTATACTTACCTATGTCGAGAACATCAATTAATTTATAAACAATTTAAAAAGCACAACCTTCAAAATTGGTACAGAAACCAGAAATCAGACAGGGAAAGCTAAGAGATCACATGATAACCCATACCCGCCGCAATTATATCAATCAGCAGCATGATACCGTAAGAACGCGTAATTGGGGCTTATAGCTAGTTAAAGGCAGCCCGTTGGCAGAAGCGATACGTGGTTATCCCGCATTTTCTGCTGCAGTTTGCCCCTATAAACTATAAACTATGTGTAATCTGTGCAGATTGCAGCTTATTCTATGATTGAGTCTGACGAATTCTTCTCGGAAGACGTAAACCTCAGCTGAACATATGTCTTGTTTCATTGGTCGCATCTTCTTCTTCTGAAATGCTTTGTGGAACTCATGCATTCGCTTCTATCGGCATTAGACGCTGTTACATTATGTTGTATTTCAGTACACAGGCAAACAAATTACAAACTAGAAGCCCAGGAACATGGATCTGCCGCTTTCGAATCCAACTGTACTTCCAGACAGCAAGTAGGGAAAGCTTAGCAGCCCAATGCAGAAACTGACTCCTCGCAATTGTGTCAAGCACCGGCAGAATATCTACAAAAACATCTGTCTAGGTCTTTAAGGTTGTACCTTGACTGTTAGTACGATAAGCTCCAACATCAATATACATCAGGGAAGTCTATCTGATGGCTGCAAGTTCAGATTTTGCAGTGTTTGACGGGTTAGCAGCCCAAATATGCCCTAACAATTTTGGTCTACGCCTATAGAACTTAAGCATACTGATATATACCATGAATGAAATTTTTTTTTCAGGAGATTAAAAAGTTGAACTTTCAAAACCGCTTTATCAACCAGAAAGCAGACAGGGAACGCTAGACGATCCAGTAAAGAACCTGACCCCTCAGAGTTTTGTCAGGCAGTGCCAGCATGCCAGCGTAAACACAAGTCTACATACCTAATGTGGGACCTGCACTACAACATGAGTTTAGCTGTTGTCTGGCAGGAGGCATTATCACGCGGCAATCCCACAGTCGCTGCTGGACGTTTACCCAAATATATATATATATATATATATATATATTTATACATCAGAATTCGGTTCATGCCTGTAGAATTTTAATAAAGTCATCCATGCCAAGAATATTACCTTATTTCTTTGGGAATAAACAATCTGAGCCTTGGTGTGATTGGCGAACGTAGTGGATTAAACATAATATATGATAACGAGGAGAGTGACATATGTTTCATCTGCAAATTATGTAAGTCTTCAATGCCCATAGTGATAAAGTTGCAGTTACAAACATAACGTTCTAGGTTGCATATACTGTTAAGGAACCAGAAGTGTTATTTTTCGCTGACTTACATGGCTGGGCGAACTATGCGCCGGCGCCTCTCGCTTGCCTTTTTTTCTAATCACCTTTCGGTCTCTGTGTATCTGGGCGAAATTCGCATTCCACTGGAGGTCCTTTCTCTAGCACGACATTCCCACCTGCACACGGGAAAGCACGTTAGTCAACACGAATGCAAGCATTAGGGCAAATATGAAAGAGTCAATAACGTTTAAAACCTAGGGTTTTCAATCATTTACAAGGTATTCTGTAAACAGCGATACATTATGAATGTGTTTATATAAGCTATCTTATTACCAGATATGATGCTCCAAATAAAACACGCAGAGATCCACAGCTTGCGATGTATGGCAAGCGTTCTTATCCTAAACCGTTATCTTGCCGTTTTATATGTAATGAAGAATGTTGTTCTGCTGAAGCCTACCACCAATGAGGGTGTGCGTAAGCATATCACCCACGAGAGGGGTTTACGGAAATTCACCATGGCAACAACAAAGTCCTGTTAATTATGACCAACCATTTTTGTATTTGGGAAGGATACAAACATGTGGATGTGTACCAAAGCCCCAAAATATCTTCTTTTTTTCAAAAAGGGTAATGTTTAATTATTTTTTGATGAAATGTAAAGAGCAGGTCACCAGGGTGCAACAACTTTATTCGGAAAATGATGGGGGTTATATACTATATGGTATCAATGAGACGTATATGCTCCTAATTACGTCCAAAAGGTTATGGTCCTCTAATTTTCAGGGGAGATGAAAAAAAAAACGCTTTAATTTTACTCGAATTGTACAAGCACATATACTTTTCATGAACTTGGAAACTGAATATTGGTAAGTGAAGAGTGAGTGAGGATGAGGGGTTCCCTGAAATAAACCCCTTTATTTCGTTTCAAACTTCTTGTGAAACCTGCGTTGTGCATACAGGGGAGATTAGTACACACCGGAACGATATATTTCCTTACCCTCTAGCTCACATGAGACGTGCGAGCCGGAGAATATCGCCTAAATTTGGCAATAACTGAACATATTTACTGACAGAAGAAAGATTAATATTAACTTAAAGTGAATTCGTATCCCTTTGTAGATAACAAAGCTGAAGTGCTTCTGATGAGTTCCTTTATCCCCTTGTTGATGGTTGTTTGCCCGACCGCTAACGGGACGCATCTGTTCTGCCTGAAAGCATTAACAGCTGTTAGTATAAGCGTGTATTTGTACCAACTTGGTATTCACATGGCAGCTTGCCAGAAATTGGAGGGAGTAGTCATGAACAAGTGTTTTTTCAATGAATTATTGCTGATACTACAGGGCAGTACAATTGCCGTCGCTTACTGCAATCTCCGAGCACAATGTAATAAAAAAACAGTTTCTTTCACATTTCCTCTTTCCTTCATAACAAAACTGTCGCCACCGATAACTAACCAGACGTGTGTTTTGAGAGACTTGTGGAAAAACAACCTCTGGCGATAAGGGATGCTACCGAACCCTTAATACTTATCCTGGCAGTCTAAATTTACCAGGGATTTTCCACAGCCAAACAACCAATACTTAGGCATTTCCGATAAGATTGTTTTCGACTGAACGTCCGCATAAATCCGCTGAATTCAATAAGAGATATCGTCGGAAAAGGTGCTGGCAGGATAACGTGCGTGTTTACGAAATCACAAGAGCCTGCTCAGAGACCAGCTATGCAGATCAGCGAAATGCTGATCCATGCTATGAACCCCTAGATTATCGAATCAGAATGTTAATGTTGTATATGTCGTAGAGCTTGCTTCAACCGTTAAAGTATATCGGGCTTATTTTCGAAAACTCTGTTCAAAAATATATATGTCGTGTGAATACGACTTTACTTGTAAAGAATGAAGTTTGTACAACAAGCAGGCCACAATTGCTCACAATTATTTCAAAAATGTGTAATATGCGGCATTTATATGTTAACACTTTAGTCCTTACTAGTATGGAACTGCTAAACGCAATGACAGTGTTACATGGTTCATGGAATTACGACAAAATTTAGAAAACCACTGACAGCAGAATCAGCGTAAATCGTCAATGGAGTTGACTTCTAGGTCTGTACATTATTACTGTGCCTAATAATATAATTCATTTTGCTAAGGTTGCTTTGGTCTGCTTTTTTATTAATGCCAGAAGTAGTTAATGACCTGAAAACATCGTAAACGGGTGGACCCTTAAAAATCAATTTCATGCTTTTTGCAGCATGGATACTGTCTTGTTATTTGGGTAGAAGCTCGCATTTGAGCCGCTGAGTGTGTGCTTCTATTTCCGGTTGGTGAGTTTTAGAATTTTATGATATATTGTGTACTTTTCAGTGATTCCCTTATTTGGTTTCGCATCAAATTTTTGTCATTATAAGGGTAATTAGGTTATTTGTATATTTCGCCAGGACCTTTTTTCAAGCATATTTATGCCCTTTAATAAATACTTGGGACAACTGTTTAGCTCCTAAAAAGAAAAAAATCGAACTGGCGGTTGGACTTTGGCATCTCAAATGTGAAGTAATTTACAATCACTATTCATTACGGTAACGATTTTCAACCTATTAAAACGTTCTCCGGATGCAAACACTTAGCATGTTTCCTTATTGCCCAAAACCTAACAAATTTGGAAAACTTGAAGTAGAAGAAAGGTCGAACACCGGATCAAATTGTTTGTTATTCTGAGCTTTCGAGCTCTTGCGGGAGTCCATCGTCAGAGATGAAAGGGTCCACGAAAAGCAAGCGACAGTTATAGAGGGTATGACCTAATCAAATGTCATATGGAAGGGGGGGTATAGGTAGGAAGAAGGGAGGGAGACGGGGGGACAATCCATCGTTAGGGATAATAGCCTCCACGAAAACAAGCAACAGTTGTACTTCAGCAGCAACTTCACAGCAACTTTACTGCAACAGTTCTACTTCAAGCATGCAAATACCTGGAAATCGGACGTTCTCATTCATTCGTGAAATTTGCAAAACGAAATTTTGTAAACCGATGCCACTCTTATTTCCCTGATAATAATATATCTCATATCCGCCCTAGTATCAATTTCTGGATGACAATACAGATTTGACTTGAGCGTTTCCAGGATCATTCGATAATCACCGTTCCCTACCTTACGTCCACTGCCTTTTGTAGAGAATAAGGTATTCATCGCACGTTGACACCTCTAAGGGACCAAAAATAAAAATTTGCAGCTACTACGGTGTGTTCTACTAATAAAGCCATCTGCGATAAGTGCTTTTAAAGAATCACTATCACGAGTACTTTCCATGTGCAATACCTATTTTAAAACAACCTGCACAGGCGGTTGGAAGTAATCGCTATGTGCTCGCCCCTTGGACGGCGTCTAAAGAATACGTTCGTGAGTTAACGTGAAGCAACCTCACCTAGTCATCATATAAATATGCTGACACGCGTACAGGTGTTACTTGAATGGTAAAGTCGCGGTTGCATCTGTAAAAAGCAGGATAAAGGCTTACGTGTATATCATAAATGATACGCACACAAGAGGAATAAAAGTTCAGATCGCTTTCACTTCTCGGCGTACTTTTGAGAAGAAGGTCTGGCGGCAGCAACCGGTGTTTCATATGGCATGAGAGAACCTGATACGATAAATATATCAATTAAATTCTGTTTACGAAAAGGGCCTGCTTGATTTGCGTTTGAAGAGGATGTTTTCTGATAGGATGGTCGTCACGGTCGATTTTTTCTGCGAAGAACATAAACGAAAGACACTAAAGCCCACAGGGCTAATAACGGAGCCCAGATAATATTTAACCATGGTCTCATTTCAAGGGGACACATCGAACGAACTTCGAAGAAGCAACCGACATCAAACACCGTTTGAGCAGTCGATCTGCATGTAAATTGGGAGTAAAGCAAGCTTTTTCCGAAATATAAAGTTAGTAACCAATCTCATGCAATAAGTTCAAAAACGCAAAAAAAGTCATTTTGTGGGAAGTCAGTTTACGCGGCGTGCCTCAAACTAATAGAGCAGTAAAGTTAGAACTATAAGTTAAAAAGTTCAGAGTTTGTTTGAGAAAATGCTATTAACTAGCATAGAAAATGTAATTTTACCAAAAATTTGCAAACTCAAAAAATGTCAATATGAAAATTTACTGGTGCAATGTGAAATAAAAGTGCGTTTAAGCATGGGAATGGAAAAGGATGGCAAGGTAATACAGAATAAGTACAAATACAACATTTTTATATGAAAAAGGATGGCAAGGTTATACAGAATAAGTACAAATACAAATTTTTTATAAACTAATTTTTTTCCAATAACATTTTACCTTACACTTAATGTGCCAGAAATGGATGTAGTCACCTTAGGTACAGTTGTTTCGAAATTTTGAATCTTCGGACACATATCCATTTTTAATGTACGTAAAGCTTCTTGCGTGCTTTGTATCAATTTCTATTGACAATTGCAAAAATATTTTCAATGGAAATCCCATACCCGCTGTCGAGCAGAATCTAAATACATTGACGGCCCACACACGAATAGGCTGGCTGTTAACTAAAAAGTTAGATTACGGTTGTACTTGTAATCAAATTCATACCATCTTGTGTATTTGAAAGAAATTTCCGTTTGTCACATTTTTTAAATATTATTTTGACAGTTCGAGTGCGACGAGCAGCAAACTGTTTTGGAAATGCTGCTAAACGCTTTACGAATTTCGCAGTTTTGCTTTGTTTGTCCATAAATACCGATTTCGTTCAACCTATTTACCAACAACTTAGTAATTAGAAGTATCTTAAAAGCATTTACCTAAATAACGAGTTCCTAAACATTCCCCCTTAGTAGCTGCCTGTGTGGGTCATGACTTCAGGATCGCCCAAACACGTCAACTCATTGCCGAAAAAAATTAATTTCCACAACAAAAGCCAACCATGAATACAACTAAGATTAATTAAAAAAACTTTCTTGAACAAGTTATCTCCAAAAAAAACGCTTTAGTTAAATATCTCGAAGTCGATTATCTGTGTACTATACGTTTTTCGAAGTTAAAGTAAATATCAAAATGGCATATTTTGACAGGTTTTTGACTTCCCTAAAACGTAGAGGCAAATATTGTGCTGGAAAATAAAGAACTTACATTTCTACGTAAAATAGAGCAGTTTTATAATACGTTCTTATACTTCAGGACAGTGTTTTTTGATTTTAATTGGACAACAGTGTGACTTAAAATATCGTCCGATATCCTTAAGCATGTAATTTTCTACTTCTCCCGTTTGGAGTTTTGAAATTTATTGATTTCCATCTATATTTTGACAAAATTTGGATGGATTTAGTTAACGAGGTTAATTAGAAAACATATGAGATTACAAAGGAGTCCATCTAAAGTCATATAGGCCTACTTATTTCGGCGTAGTAAAACACATTTTTTTGCGTCTTGTAAGTGTATTACTTATCGTTAGGGCATCAAATGCAACACCTTTGTAGACCAAACATTTGTTAACTAGATTCATCAACATTTTCGCGACTCTAGTCCTGAATCTCGTAAGTACAATTAACTCAATTTCATGGACGCAAAACAAAATTTTCTCTGCAGTGAACAAATATAATGAAACATTCTCTTCTGTTTGTGAAAGTTTTTTTATGCTTCAGCAAGCACAAATACGAATCTTGTCTCCGCAGTACTTAATAGCGTAAGAAATTCCTTGGTAATCAACAAACGTTGGATTTCGCCCATTTTTGCCTATATTTTCTCAAAGTATACTGACCTGAACGGAATGCAATTCTAGTAAACAGGATTTTGCGCCCCAAGCCAACCCAATAAACTTAATAAACGACCTCAAGTTTGTGTTAAACCCCTCAATTCCCAAACTTGCATCAGATATGTGACCTACTGTATGTTGGTGACGCACAGGGTTGAAGTTAAAAAGTCATCTTGGATAAGCCAATTAAACATGAACATGATCCGGGGACGGTTCACTGTCTAAGGACAAATATATTGCTCTGATCTTGGTCTGGTAGTTTATTGGATTGGTTTCTGAATAATTTAGACTGGATTTACCATCCATATCTGTCAGTTATGGAACCCGATAATACCCTGCTCTGCATTTAAGATCCAGCCAGGCAAATTTTTTACACCGTTTTCGTTTTCGATGCAGGATGGGTCACGTGTTCTACCCTTTCCCTGCGCACATGGGTGTATGCGTGCGAAAAACTGTGCATAAACCAGCTGCTTTGCAGTAGGAGGGGGGCTCATTCTCCTACGTTTGCCAACGTGCCGAGTGTTGCGGGGAGTATTATTTATAACCCAAAAGGAAAGAAAAACACAGAGTATGAGTCGCTCCACGCGTAGTTTATTGACTGCAATGGCAGAACTAGGACTTACGTCGGCGCATTTTGGAAGAAAACACTTTTACACTGCAGCCTTGGGAAAAGTAAGTGACGTAGAGACCTGTGTGCAGGCAGACGTGCCCTACCTAGCTCAGCTACTTATGGTAAGTGCAGTAGGTGGGGAGCGTAATTGGTTAAACCGAAAGCAATCTGCTTATTGCCAGCGGATATCCTCAATGTTAGCTCCTTACGGGGGAAGATGTCAGCGACAGTGATCAGACCTTAGGTAAATGGAGGCGACCATCACACCACCCATCAATGTGTGCTCCCATAGTGCGAGTTTTGCGGCAAACGTCTTGTTGGTACGCGTAAAATTAGAGATTGCCCGGAAATTATCATATTCCTAAAGCCATTTTTAAATGCCACTATTATTTTCTTGAAAATACTGATTTATCTCATACACGCGCTCACCTCAATTTCTGGACGGATACAGCGTAAATGGATGGACATTCAAAAATAAATTTCACATTTACATAGTAAATCTGTTCGTATAATGTGAAAGGTCGCTGGAATTTTCGCTGCTGATTTTGTGCTTTCCTTCTAACGTGGTGAATTTTAGAATTATTTATGTTGCGCTGTTTATTCGTTTCCTTAAATTGCTAATTCCTTTTCCATTTGTTTTTTGGCATTAGAAGGGTGAAGAGGACTTTGGTTGAATAAAATTTATGCCCCATCTTGAATTGTTATCCATGAATGGTTAACTTGTTTAACCGTACATAGCGGAAAATAGAGAACACTACTGTGCCCGACTCGCTACTCAGATTAAACTACGGCTAGTCAGATAGCTTACGACATCTGAAAGTTAAGGCTATATGCTTTATTATGGCGACCTGTTGTTCCATTCGTGTATTACTTATCCTTATGTCACAGCAGGTAGCAGATATGCAAAAGAGAATTTCGGAAACCGGCGCCAGTGTTCTTTTCCTGATAATAATGTGTTGGCTCATAGCTCTATTTGTCCCAAATACTGCAGGGCAAACCATTATCTTCTCTCAACAGATATAAATAACCCTTTTTAGCTCTTTCGATAGCCAACGGCTGGCGTCATTATCCCCAGTTCATTTTTACAGAATACTATCTTCTTTACTAGTGGCGTCCGATGTGTCTGCTTCTTTTAAGGAATCCTACGTGAAGGTAGCAGATGCCAGAGTGTCCTCTATAAACTTAACCGTCTG
>UYRU01042448.1:12067-27293 GCA_900617775.1 Dibothriocephalus latus | reverse complement strand
CGTTGAGGCTGTCAACAGCCGAGGCGTGAGTGTTTGTTTGACTTCCCCCGCCTCGCCGTAGCCTCTAGCCTAGATACGCCGGTTGAGCGAATGACTGGTTGAGGGCCCAGATTGTTCCATGTCGTGAACATCATTTGATAACAATGTTCCTAACACAACATAGGGGACCGGCAAATTTATGTGGCGGTTAAACGAACAGTCGGTCGACATCCGAGCCTCTTTAATTTCCCTTGACGTTTGATCGTCACTTTGGCCTACAATTTCGACGGTGTCAAAATTGAAGACGTGCCCCATCTCTGCAGCATGGGTGGCTACCTCCGACATTGGGTATAGCCTTCTTACCGCCAGCTGATTCTCGTGCATTCGCGTTTGAGGCTGCCGGCCTGTTTCTCCAACGTAGTTGCACCTCGCGCAACTACATTGAAGTCGGTATATAACGCCCGATTTTTCTTGCTTCGTTATAGGGTCTTTTGACCGCATTACTTAATGCCGAAGTGTAGCGGCGGGCCTGTGGGCTACCCTATTCCGAGAGGCGCGAGGGATCTAGCCACGGTTTCAGAGACCCCGTTCATGTACGAAATGCTCCGCCATGACTTCGGTGGGAAACGCTCCTCGGTCCGTGGTTTTGCTGGCATACGACTCTGTTCAGTGAACGCTCGTTGATAGCCGTTAGTTCTGAAAAGCTCCCGGAGCAGCTTTGCCTCGCCTCGTTTAGCAGTGGGTTTTGATCCGGCGGTATAGCGTACGTATGCAACTTCGCTTGAGTTGCAATGCGTGATTGCTATTGTAACCCCATATTTGCGAAGTTTTTGTCGGTTTACGGTAGGAAGAAGTCGCCATTTTGCCGTCCGGGTGGCGGCAGACGAGAACTTCCAAGAACGGAAGTCTGCCCTCCACTTCGTCTTCTATCGTGAAGTGTAGGAGTGGCATATAACGAGAGCCAGGAGCCAGAGTATTCACTCTCTGAAGATGGATAGACGAGATAACTATCCGCAACGTCAGATCACAAATAAACCTCTCCCGGTGAACGTCCTTCCTCCTTCTGACTTACCACCTGGAAATCGAATTTTCGCTACTATTACATATTAAGTTTTTATAATAACGTAATCTACTATATCTTGATTTGTTTGAAATTTTTATTTTCTCTAGCGCACTGCCGTAATGCACAACTCGTATAACCCCCATTACCACCGCTCCCGTATTACAACATTCTGAAAGTTTTCGTTGCCGTGGTGGCACCTATAATAATTATTACCAAAGTTAGAAATGGCGCTTCCGAGAGCTCTTCCTCATTATAATAGGTGCCAGTCAACAGCACTTAATTTGCATGGATGTTCCGGCTATGAAGCGGCAATTTAAGTTTAAGGAAATTCTCGTCGTTAATTAAAAGCGTCGATCTAAGCAGTATGGCCAAATAACCGTGTATTTCCTCCAACGTGGTTTCGCGGAAATCCCCGCGGGAGGTATTGGCACGGTGCACAATTGGCATTGGGTAAAAATTCAAAGAAGACCGCCAAAGATGACCAAGGGCCGACTGAGGTAGACTCGATGCAAGACAAATTCAAAGCTACACGACTTGAATAACAAAAGCAAGCGCAGTGATAGAGACAACTCTGATGCAAGTTTTCCCTGTTGCAAAATTCTCAATACCAGTTGGTCAGGTGTATGAATTATCAACATCGTATTCAGAAAACGGAAGTAGTTTACAGCAGAAGCAGCAAACTAAGTGAGTTTTTCGCGTGCCCTCTTCCGCCAGCACAATGTTTTGTCAGGACTGATCAAAGGATTCGGTGGTAGCTACTATCCTGCGTGATTATCCCGAGGTGGGTCTATTGCCTTCGCTAAATTATAAATAGAGATATTTTTAAATTTCTCAAAGTGTGCTACTGTTCTGCAAATAGTAGATGTAAATTGAAGAAACGACGTTCATTTCTTGGGATACCTGATTTCCTATTTATAGGAGTAGATGTAGTTTTTAAATATCAAACCAGTCATTAAGGTGCCACTAACAATCTCTGTTAGTTTCAGCTAATTCATGATCAAAAATGCACTTTATAGTCTATCATAGACGTGGTCACCTTATTTTGATGTAATGGATTGATCTAATACGGAGAATGTATTCTAGGGAGAAAAAATCTCTGGTAGTTCAGTATATTGAGGGTAATAGGCAGTTATGGTGGCAAAATTGGAGTTCACCTGATATCGAAGAAATTGTACATGGTATTAAGCTGAGCAGAACCAAGCCTTTCATTTATATGCCTTATGCTAGGGCAGAAACTTATTATATGCAAGTATAGTATGTTCCTTCCACAACCGCAAAATTTAGTCTAAGTTTAACAAAAAAAGGTTGAGCCAAGTTTAAGAATTTAACTGTTTTTGACGAATAAGCAGTGGCAGAAAACCGCCGAAACACGTGGAAGCACTTTAAACTAGTACATGCGTGGGCAAAATTATGTATGCTGCAACCTCTTTTAAAATTAAATTGCTGCCAGTTGGCAGTTTACCTAATATTATGTGGTCATCCCGCTAGGCCTGATGGATTTCGGACTACACCGCCAGCATTTGATCGCTGCCTAAAAATCATTATCCAGACCGACTTCTTCCAACTGAGAAGGGCTTGCCGCCTACATCCATTATAAAGGAGATGAAGTACCATAGTTAATTTGAGAAGACGGTGAATTTCAGGATAAACTTGAAATTGTGTCCATTGGCCAATTATTTGTAGTAATAAAGTGAGCAAATCCCACTCAATGTCATTGCATGGCTAGTTGAATTAAATTTGAATTCAGAGGTTATAGAAGATTTACAGAAAATACTAAAAAAGGGCCCACGCATGGCGCGTCTATGCAGAGCAACACTCCTAGTCAAAGAGCGTTGCTTGAGATGCTGTTGTGGTTACCTATGGAGAGCAGGAAAGCAGCCGTGTCGATTTTATAAGACTTCATAAAGAAAAATTTGGCTTACTCTGCGAGCTTGGAAGAGTTCGATCGAAATTTTAGTCAACACAATTCTATCTTATGCGTAATTACGAAACAAAACAGAGCAAATTAACCATAAAGTCAAAATCGTAGTACACGTTCGGCCACTCTTTTTGCATTCGCAGGCTTAGAGCGGAGCCGGAATGTAAGCAATAATGGATAAAATAACTCTAATATAAAGAAGAAAGTGAGTTCTTTAACTTTCAGCCAAATTATATCATTTATCATCCGATAAATTAAAAAAACATGTCAAAATATCCATATCATTTTCACATTACCAAGGAAAGAGATAGAATACAAAAATATTTGGCAGATATTCGTCAGGAGTTTAATAAGACAGCTGTTTGGTGGTAACCTGTTATAGAAGGTTTGTTCATTATTCCTAGGTAAAACATATCGAACTTTTTTGCGGATGTCCTTTTGTTCGACAACGTGTACTGGCCTCTCGAAGAATGTCTAAATGTGGCCCCAATATACATTTTCATTAAAGAGTTCTTACTTCAACTTCCTCGTCGTAAACGTCAAGGAATATCTTACGTTGTCTTAATCTAGTAAAAATAGTTATCTTCATTTTTTCATGATTCGTTTTACGAGCTGATAAGTAATACTTGAAAAAAATACGCATTTCATCGGCGCCCAGGTTTTCCTTTGTAGACCATGAAATAGAATACTAAAAATTAATTGTGATAAACAGGTTAAACTTCCGACGTACGTTAAAAAACAGTGTGTTCCCTCAGTATATCCTACACCGTGTTCATCGTCTTACATACTCGAACGCTCAAACATTCTGGGGCTTGTACAAACCGGCTTAGAAAGTGGGACAACATAAAGCCAAGCAGTTGGAAATTGCTATAATCGTCCGGAATTTTGAACGCATCACATCATTGGAAATCACTCAACCTTATCATAATGGATTAGTCAGGCGAATAGCAGTTGATGATTGCTAAATTGCAAGTAAACCACAGGAGAATCATCCAGAGGGGAGGAAGATCCCAAACACTGAAATAAAATGTTGGAAGGAAGTCGTGTCTGCACCTACGGGAGGCACGTCAAGCGAAAGATGAAAGGCATTTATGAGGAGAAAATTGTGGGAAAAAAGTCGCGAATGTTGAAAAAATATTTTGTTTACCTCATATTTCAAATATTTACTTGAAAATATCATGTAAAAAGCTGAAAGTACAGGTTATGGATTCATAGGCGTTTCAGTATTCAAGGGAAAGCTCCTCATGCCCCCACATATTGTGATATGAAGCTAATAATGAGGACAGACATGTCGTTGGGTAAGAACTACACTCGACATGCATCCATCATCCTGATCTCTTGCTCTCCCTAATAAGGAGTTCGATTGAGATAAAAAATGTCAAAACTAACCAATTTCTGGTCCCAACGATCGCGTCTTATTTTTGAAACGCTGAACGTTCTCAATTAGCCTAGTGTTAGCATGTTGATATTTGCATACCCGTTTTAGAAAACTTCCGATGCCGCCACGCATACGGAGGAAACAGCGCTCACAGATGAAGCATCCATTGGGATAAAAGGGATGCAAGGTGCTTCTGTTCTGCTAACACGTTTGCTCACATTGACTCATTCGCTAGCAAAACAAAATTGATATTGGCCATAAGCAAAGTTGCCTGTTTTCGAATTTTTCGATAGTTACATTACACGGTCCTGAAGACAGGAGTCGAGTACGTAATTGTCTGCTGCAAAATGTTGCCGAAGTGAACTTTTTAATGTTTGACAATTTTTAGGGGCTCCTTATAAACCTCACCGTAGTTTACTCTAAATATTCACTTATTTCGTTATATATTTTATAAGCATTATATTCAGTGAACTTTCTAAAAGGGACTTCCTGTTTTCCCTGCTTTATAAATTAACGCATTTTCTTGCATTCCGTCGGTACACTCTGTTTTTTTCTTTACAAATCGAGCAATCACGTAGGCTCATGGCTACCACCGTGCAATTCAAAATCAGTCAAATAGTGTTAGGCGAAGTGTGGGCAATATTTGTACAGTTCTGGTTTTCTATTAATTGTATTTCCCATAGGCTCTGACTTCCCTAATTTCTATGGCGCAGGTATGTGTAATTGACTCCCTGTACTTAATTATTCTTTACTTTTATTAGCTATTGCAGGTTCTTTTCGTTTGCAAAACCTCTGCGTATTAGTTTCTCCTTTTATGCTCCGATATCGTTTGTTTACTTCCTGTCACCTCATATGCCCAACCCATTGCTACTTTGGTGTAGTTAATAGGAATTATTTACCTGAGAATTAAATAAACATTCTAAGCACTAAAGTAAACTTGTCGTGTCATTGTGCCTCTGGAAACTCCCACTGATTGACGCTGGAAACGGATAAGCATTGGGATAGTGATTTGCAGAATATAAGTCAAGGTCATCTAATTGTCCATGTAAAGGTCACGTGAACAGATCAGTCGTGGATGTTTATGCTTCAATACACGTACTGTCTCGTGAGATAAAAACTGGAATTCAGGAATGCATTTTCAATTTAAACTTATTATTTCTACAGTATAGAGGAACAACAAAGTGAAACAGACTAAGAAGCTGCAGAATTCTGCAGTATTCGATTGAGATATCGCACGCAGCACGGAAAGCAGTCGTGAAGGCAAAACTTCATGTATGTTAACCTAAGGGTAAACGCAGAGCTAAAAACAGACAAGAAATATTCTGACGAAATAAATTATTAAACACACCGTACAAAAACATCTACTCAGAAAGAAAATCCACGTTGACCGTTAATGAAGATGCGCCCCTGAAAATGAAAAAGAAGCATTTTGTTGTTTTTCTTCTGTTTTTTGAACGAGACTGAACGGGAATATGAACATAACGCACACACAGCAGGAGAACAAATGCGTCACTAAGCTCATTTACGAATCTCACTTATGATGACGTTACTTTTTTAAAGCAAAAGTACGTCTTCCTTTCAAGCAAATCATTTTTGAAGAATAATGTTTGGTAAAAGACGGCTGCGTAAAGCCTTTTGCCAATCCAGGCCTGTAAAAGGTTTGAGGTTATAAATTAAGAGGAAATGTTAAATCAGCCGGGAAAATTGATTACAGATGTCGATCTTATCCACTTGCCTACATGTTCCAATTAGAACGGATGACGGAACTGCTTAACGAGCAGTGCAAAATGTCAAAAGATGAAAGAGGAAATCCGCAAAAGTAGTGAGGTGCATTGTATGGCTGTTTGCATAAGTTTTCCAGATGGTGCGTGTGCAAACGCTACTAGCGATACAATATAACTTTGGCAAACATATGGCGTCGGTTGATGACCCATGACTACGAAAGGAAACATCTTGAGGCGTTTATAAGATTTGATGTAGTGGCGGGAGCGAACTGCCGACCACGCAGCGGCAGTGCGGGCACATTATGTCAATTCTCAAGTTGTGATACAGTCGGGGGCCGCCAAACAAATATTTACTTCCTATGAGACTAAAATTCTCGCGAGAGATGACGATGGCGTTAGCCACCTTGCCTCGAGACATAACTTGAGGACGGCCACACTATTGACAAGTGCAATAACCGCCCAACTGAGATTCGATGCTAAGATTTAGTTTGTCCAAAGCAATCAGCCATTTGGAAAACGTGTGAAAGAAAGTACTTTCCAAGCCCCATGCCAGTGAGGCAGGTGACCGAGCAAACATCACGCGAACCGCTAATTTGGGTGATGAAATGTCAACAATCAACCACGCGCACGCCAGTCATCTGGCTAGTAGCGCAAACGTGCGCAAACTTCCTCGATGAAGGTGGGACCGTAAATGGTTATGGGTATAGCATATTGACTGCGACTCCTTGTGGATACACTGTTTGCATATGATGCTGTCCTTCATTATGGACTTGAGTGGTAATCCAGAACCTCGGGTGAGTAAAGTTCTTGTCCCAGCGATCGCGTCCACTGCGCCTCAACTACTTTCTGGAACTCACAATTTTGCTTGTATCGGTAATGCAAACTATATATTACGGTGAGGTTTTAAGCATGCTGTTAAAAACAATTTTCTTTAATTTTGGTTACATCCTGAAAAGTATTAATTACTGTAATTCTGCGGACTTAAATGATGGTTTAATATGCATATATAGCATGCCGTACCACAATACGCAATTTGTGGTCCATGTGAGGATTATTATATTTTTGTGGTGACCGAATTGAAGGTACGACTGTCACGGAAACTAGGTTACTAAAAGTAACTGAGCAAAATAAGCAGCTTTTGATATAATACGTTCTAATACTGTTCTCTGTTCATTTCTCTGATGATGAATCCGCGACGGATGTCGAGAGGTCAGGCGAATAAAAGTATGGTCCCAGCGATCGAGTTGTCTTCTTCTCAATTATACGTTCTTACAGCCGAAAAACACCCTATAGCAAATCAATGACTGTAAGCAACACGTTAACCTGCCTCATAATAATAGAGTTAAGGTTAAGTTTAGGAGCAAAAAGAACTGTGGGGTCTCGTCTATAGTCCCGTTAAGCTCTGTGGCCATCGAGATTATATTTACCCTTAGGCAATACGGATTTCCATTAATTGGTCTGTCTGTACACTATTTGAATGAACCCGCAGCCTTAAATCAATCCTGAGGTACCAGTGAGCACAGTTGCCTGCTTGTAGTAAAAAAGGTTTTGCTGTCTAACGGTTTTTATCCCTTTACGATGGTTTCTACTAAATCTTGTATTTTAATAGCAGATTACCAAGCAAAAAACCAATTGAAAGAGTTTATCCACAAAAGTTATCATAAAAAGCAGCAGAGCTAAAAAGCTACACACTATTTCACTACGAGCTTCAAGTGAGGTTTTTTAAACTTTACGGGACTGTATCGTGTTCGTTTGTTTATTGAAACTTTCAGATACTTTCTGGAATTTTTTACGTGAGTAAGCGACTATGTATCATAAGAATGAAAGCAAACTGTCGTTTAGACTTAGTTATACTTTTAAGATAAAAAAATATCCAAATGATTGTGTGATGCGTGCTACAAATCGTTGAGACAAGTCCAAAAAAGGATGGAATTTCATCAGACGAAATGATTTTCTGACTTGTAGCTATAAAAGTATAACAGGATGCGCAAACCAACCCATTTTTTCACGAAAATAAACTATCATAGGTAATAGTTCACGACACAATAATTTCAACATGATTTAACATCCCTCTTTGAGATTTAATTACTCCTGACACAAGTGCTGATTAACACGTTAAGTTTTACAACGCATTTATGCTCCCAACCAATAATATTTCTACAATATTCTTCAATTTTAAAAATCACTACTGTGATTTAATGAGAGCTAATATATGCCACACGCATGAAGGCCCGTTAAATGCTTCTGCTATATTTTGTTCATGACTTTGCATTGGTAAATTATGCCACAGCTACCATGTGTTAAGTAAAAACCCTCATACACTGCAAGCTATTAGCATACCTAATAGCGCCATAGCACATGTCGTCCGGCGATGTTTCTGCTGACAGTATACGTTTTCACTAAAGAACGAAAGTGTCCTACTATGCTCACATTGTAGTCTTACAGATGTACATTATCAGGAGTATGTGCTTTTTGTGAACCGCGAGAGCTTCCCATTATCATGACTATGCGACCTACTAGGTCTTGCTTCAACTGATTAGGCTAAAATTCTCTTGCATTCACCGGCATCGGGCTCTTTTATGCTTTCAGATATTACCAGCCAAAGTTCTTATGTCATTACATTATGGCTATTATGTTTCTTTTTCTGGAAAAAGTTAATAGCAGTTCATTTGCCCCGGTGATTGGTTATTGTAAATTAGAATGTTCCTGGCACTTCTGCGCATTTTATGCCCTTTGATGCATGCCGACATCAATGGGAATTTGGCTGCCCTTTGTCTGCCCTGACCATACCTGTGTGGAAACTAACGGAACCCTTAATAACTTGTGACTAAGTGTTGGATGCCCCACGAACCTGAACAGTTCCTTAGCATTCCGTACTATTAACGTTATAAACATTCGGTTTAGCATCGAAACTTACAGTAAAATGGTAATCAGAAACGCAGCTGTACAGAGATGACCTTTTTAAATTTCTTTTATGGGCGAGAGACTAGCAGTCGTTCGAACAGAACTAGGCAATAGCAATGATTGCAAAATAATTTTGGCATTCATCGACCTAAATATTAATTTGTATCTGTCTAGTTTTTCAACTTTTTTCAAGCAGCTACAGTTAAATATCATATTTTGTACTGTTCCGCTGACCACTGTTATTAAATGGGAGAGCTGAAATGTGCCTAAGATATTAAATAAGTCAGTACATGGTTTTCAAACACGATAAACACTCGATATTCAAATATAAGTAATTATGGGGAGCTGAAAACTCAAATTCGCAGAAAAACCTAAATATAATAGGAATAAAAAGCTCAATATATATTTCGATCTTCTTGGTAGCCGCCTGTCAGACATCATACAACTCCAGGCCACAGGAATTTGAGAAAACTAATTAGAATTGGCAGCTAATAGACCCAGCGCGTTGTCGTGACAATTAAGCCAACCCGGAAGGCGAAGCAACTGACACGATTATGCAGTGGCTTCCAATTGAAGTACCGCACTTCCAATTTATCGCGTTCTTTTTAAATCTGGAAAATGCCCTACCACTTTACACATTAGGTAAAGGGTATTTGCTGACTGTCTTTTGAACCAAAACTTATTGCAAAATTTAATATTTGGAAAACGCAGGCAATTCTTTATACTCAAAATGTAAAATCATAAAGTTCCCTATACTTGATTGGTCTTGACCCTATTTTGTTATATGGGTAGGATAAAAAGTATGATTTTTTGCCCGTTAATCCAAAATAATTACACTTCGAAATAACTCGAAAAACACATACGATTTCGGCCTAGAATTTTCATACGCCACTGAATAATACCGAGGTTGGTCATCTCATTTTCCCTTTAACATCCTGCCTCAGGAGCAGTCAAGACTACAGCCGTGCAGCTTGAACTAAGCATCAGTATTGGAACGAACGTTACCTGAAATTATCAGTTGCAGCGATTAAAGAAAGGGTTTAAGTTAAGGGACGGGGAAATGAATATTGTTTTTAGTTTTCATAATGTATTGTCCACAAAAAGCTTTTGAATACAGCACCGATAACGCTCAAGGGCTAACGGTTTTATGCTAATCTTTGCATGTATTAAATGTCCACTATTTTAGTAATTGAATATCAACCTCCGACGGGCTGCATTGAAGGCTGACTGAAACTTGTCTCTCAGCAATTGTATTATCTTATTAACGAGAAATCTATAAACTAGGAACAATGTGAGGGATCTGCAATGGAGCTTATGACGCACCGGTAAGAATTGTTTACAAACTGATCAGTGAATTTGCGTAAATGCCCATTGAAAAGTTCAAAAGATAAATTGGTGAACATACGTTTGTTTTCGATGAAGTCTCGTGAGGTCTTTACATTTATATGATAATTAACTAAATAAAATTGGTAGAGAGGACAGGTGAGAAGGGGGAAAGCCGGGTAAAACATTGAATCAGCTTTAGGGGGACTTGTAGCCGAGAAAGGTGATAAGCTACAGGCTGTTGGATTAGTGACTTTCGGTCATGGTATCTGCGGCGCCGCGACAAAGTTATCTTGGACGCACATGGCCGGTCGGCGTAGTCTGATGGCGGCCGCTTCTGCCCTAGCAAACAGACGTAGTCCAAGGAATTTTGAATATCTTAAAGCACCTTGTAGATCATTCGCAAGGCCCCACTGCCATGCACGCGGTGGTCTCAGTTTACCAGTTGTGCTAGAATAGAACTGCTTATACCGTTTATTTGGTCCACCACTAAACAAGCAGAAATAGGTTCTCGTACTCTGTTGGATAAACGCCGGCTCGTACGATCAATATATCCTGCCCCAGGTGAATGAATTAATGCACATGGAGGTGGTCTGGGCTGAAAGTTTGCCCTTCGTCTCTCTGCGTAGGTTGGTAGTACTCGAGAACAGTATAGAGGCGTTGGCTGCTGAAAAGATGATTGCTACAGCTTGACTCAAGCTCTTCCATAGGAGTTCGCGTGGTCCGTTCCCTTGAAAAAGGACCCTTAAAATATTAATTTCTCTTCTGTTGTTAACACTGAGGGCTTTGGCGGTTTTTCAGCCAGGTTCTTAGCGATAAATCGACTGGGATACCCATTTTTTCGCAACACGCCTCCAACAATTTTAAGCTCCTCTCCTCCTATTCCTGCTCACATGGTAGACTCAGATCATCGCGTGGACGGTAGTGTGGCCTTCTGCTTGCCCTACAAGGTGCCCCAAGTTATTCAAAATTTCTTGAAGAACGTCTGTTCGCTACGGCAGAAGCAGCCGCCATCAGGCTAGCCGGCCGGTCCTGCACGTCCAAAAGAAGTTCGCCGCGGCGCCGCAGTTACCATCGCCACATGTCGCTAATCCAACAGCCCGCAGCTTATCACTTTTCTCGGCTATTAGTCCCCCCTAACGGTGACACAGTGTATGACCCCGCGTTCCCCCCCCTCCTACCTGCCCCGACAAGTACCCTATTTTTTCTACCAACCCGCAAATATAAATGTAAATGTATAGACCCCATGAGAATTGATCGAAGTCGAACCTATGTTCACCAATTTATCTTCTGACTAATTAATATTATTTCAACAAATGGCTATTCGATTAATTAATGTTTACACATAATTCTTTACCCCTTTCCTGTGGCTTAAAGTTCGCCCCATAATGCGATTCAATAGAACTTATTTTGTCAAGTATATAGTGCTAAATGTGAGCGACCGAACGACTGATCTGAGAAATTGCACGGAAAGTCATACGATTGTTACCAAAACGTTGATTTCCATTTGAAAGGGCGAGTCTCTCAAGCCTGGTGCACAGCTGAGAATATAATGGAAAACCCTTAATCTCTGTATGTCTTGCGAAAGTTTACGATTTCCTATCATTTATTTAAAATAATTATGATGATATTTATTTGTTTGTTTAGCCACCAAAACTATTCATTATTATGTACCCTGAATCAGATTTAAAATATATCACATTCGTGCAGATGGGTGCTAATTGGCCGGATATGAACCACCGTAGATGGCTTGAAAATGCGAAGGTTTCCCACAAAACCTTCCCCAATTACCATTTTCGTGAAACTTTTTAGAGCTTTGAAGGCGCACAGTCCAATGCCTAGTCTGCTACCTATTCTTAGTAAAATGCCCTACCCCTAATCGTAATTAAGTGGACCAAAAAAGAATTTTGAAACTGAAAATTTAAAATTTGGCAGCATGGCATTCAGTTGGTGCCTACGCACTAGCGACAGTAAATGCTAAAATCCATCAGCAGCGGTACTCATGGCAGTTCCAGGGGCAAAGTGCAGCTTGAGGAAGGTTGACGTAGTTGTGTACAAGATAGGTTGCAACGAGGGCATCTGTGATTGGAGAAGGAGGGCGAAATGTGTGGACCAGCCTACACAAACACATAAAAGTAGCTCGGAGACTAGACCCAAACTTGCAGCTTGCAACATGCATCACATAGACTTGCTACAATTGCGATATTCAAATGGAGACCATTGTAGGCCGAGGAAACTCGAAAGTAGAAAGATTATGCTTACGGCATGGTACGTAGATGACATCTCCGTCAGAAGGCATCTAGGCCTTCCCGCGACTACAAAGGTTTACGCCATTTCGTGAGTAAAGGGCCGGACAAGATCAGACCGAACTTAGAAATTGAGGCTATGACGACCTCACGGCGAACCTTTCTGAAAAGGAAAGAGGATTACAGGAATCCGTTATCGTGGAGACACGGCGATAAACCAACTGCTGACCCCACACGACCTCTGACTTCATTGATATTTAGTTAGAGTTTACCACTATAATTGTCACCTTCGCCTCCTCCATTTGGTAGCTGTTTCTTACACTTTGACGACCTGATGATCTCTGGCAGTGGATTGGCGTATGCCTATTACAGTTACCTCTTTTTGGTTGCCGGTTCTTTTCTTTGAATATAGACTCCTGTAAATGTCTGAAACCTCAGGACAATAAACATATTGCTCCGGTGCTCGACAAATTGTCCTTCCTATAAAAATTCTATATCCATAGGTAAGTGGTCGGCGACCGATCCACGTAGTCAGGAGTACTAGGAAATATCTAACTAATTCGATGGATCGGTCAGCTATAGTGTATCGTCCCCCCGTGTCTAAACGCCGCTTATACTTACACATGTCGCGCTGAACGCGACATTGAATTGCACATACACGGTGAAGGGAGAATAATTACAAGTGGCTCCGAACACATTGGAAGCGGGTCTTGTGTTAAATTTCGCAGTGGCCACAATAGGGAGGCATTCTGTACGAAGACCTAAACCTCAGTTGATGTCTTCGCACATGTATCTAGATATTTGACGCCCGCAATCCGAGCCCATGCAGTTACACCAAGCTTATAGCACCGTCGCTTAACCTGTTATTGTTCTTATATCTGATGATGGTCTCAGGAGTTCTCTCGAACTTTCAGAACTGATTATGGTTGGATTAATAGATCCAAATGCTCAAAAAACACGTGTATTGGGATACAGAGTTGCCACCTCAGGTAAATATAGGAGTTTGTTTGATATTGGCTCGTCAGAAAAAATATTTGTAGGATAGTTACGGTGAGTTTACTAAAATACTATACATACATTGCTATTAAAACGAGTATTTGTTTTGTACATTGAAAATTCGTTTGCTGTATACGAGTCGGGCATACTTTTCTTCAAACAACCCAAACAACACAGTATTCTAGATGTGTACCTAAACATAAAAGGGATTTAAATTATGAGGGGGTTCCATGCCCTATAGCTTACTAATGAAGTAAAAAGTGATAGATTACCAAAAAGGGCGGTAAAACAACAGTTTGGTGTCAGTTGTAATCCTCAATTCCCTGGCTTGCATAAAACGTGTTTATTTTAGTACATTAACAATTGTCCCAAAAACACTTGTACATACTCCAACGACCAACTCTGTAGTATAGCTATAATTATGCAAGGACTGAAATGTAATCTTTCAAAAATGAAATGTCTAAAAATTCGAAAGGACGAGGAATTGTTTTTAAGAAAGTCTTACAAGGGAATAATCGCAGGTTTTGTGTAAGTTACGAAGCTGTAACGGATAGAAAGCGAATACGGGAAACGTTGTAAATTATTACAACAGAGAAACCATCTTATTTAGCTGAGCTAACTCGATTTCCAACCAACCGCGCTTATCGGAAATCTAATGAATAAAGCATCAGATCACAGGTATAACGCCCTACCTGGTACAGTGCATTTTTTACGTAGGATACGTTCCTAGTTAGTTGAATTTCTCGGTATATCAAAGGCAGCGTACCCGTTTATGTGCTCCTTTTCTAATTTCGTGCATGATTCAGTAATTTTCATCCACTGACTAGGTTCGTTAAATAGTAATATAGTTGAAAGTAGCAGAGTCTCGTAGACACGCAATCCACCAGTACTTACTGCAAAACTAAAGCACTTCCGTAATAGTAATTAAAATAGGAAAGGCTACTTTAATGAGGCTGAAACGTAAGCTAGACCCGACATGTACTCATAGATGTACAGGCAGTGGTCAATAACATTAAAATTAAACCTGAATTATGAAATATGTCTTCTCAAAGGGGGAAACTTTTATGTTGGATTGTTAAATATATTCCCTTGGGGCGAAATTCTAAAATATTTTAGACGCAGCGGGAAGCCGACTTTTGAATGCATTACCTATCGCTTACTTAGAAAATGACAACTGATATCGGGTTTTTCTATTTATTTTGACTTCTCCATAAATTCCAAAATATTTCATAGTACTCTTTATTAGCCCTATTCCTTAAATGTACCTTTTGATAAAAAAAGTATATTTTTTCATCCGAGTTTATAACCAAAGAAGAAGTTAATTCGGGTCTTCTGAGTTTAATCCGATTCCTGACTCAGTTTGAGGTCGACTTGCCAGTTCATTTGCGTTAAGGGTTTCTATTTGATTTAGGTGTATGAAATAATAAACATTCGTCTGTACCATCAAGAAGGTCTCGTAAACTACCCACAATTCTTTTCAGTTAAGTTTGAATAGATTGTATCCTTTTGATAGGTCAATTATCAAAAATGGATATAACTTCATCTTAACGAGCATTGCAGCACACTAGCCGTCGTCAGCCAGTCAGCGCAAGCCCCAAGTGGTGCAACACTCAAGACTCGAACTCGCGACATTTAGTTCGGACGACTAACGCTTTTACCATTTAGCCACGAGCATATTGTCTTGTCTTAGGAACT
>UYRU01042447.1:4086-15825 GCA_900617775.1 Dibothriocephalus latus | reverse complement strand
TAGAGAAGCTTTAACCCGTCCTACGCGCGTCATATATGCAATGAACCGCTCGGCAGTACCGACATCAGTAAAGGTCATGTCATGCCCGTTGCCTGAACTAGGAATGATTGTGTACTAGTGGCGTTTTTGTGTATTTTTACACGATCAAATAGATCCATGGGACGACTGCATATACGTGTACGGTGTAGGCAGGGAAAACGGATCACCGAGTAGCCATAGTGGTAAAGATAGGCTTTGCATAATCACTGTGAGTGACTGTCCACAAAGTCGTAGAGAAGTTTTAGTGAGTATAATTGTGTCTGACTAGGGTGGATCAGAACTAGGTGACGCTTCAGGCAGGGCAGCCTAAGTTGGACTGGTCGCATTGAAATCGCGGGAATCCGCAAGCGTACGAGCTGATTAATTTGGCGACTATAGCGTAGATATAAGCCCGTAATAACGTAACCTAAAAACCTTCGCTGTCGCTAGAGCCGTAGAAATATCCATCCTCTGAACAATTATTCATTCTTGGCGACATCCTACCAAACGATGCAGGTTGGCCTGATTTAGGCCGTTTTTGTTTCAAGCTAGATTTACAATTAACGACAGAGTCTACTAATTAATGCCACGACAGGAATTTGTTTTTTTTTTTCTTTAAACGAATTTAATGCCTCAAGATGAGGAAAACTAATTACTTCTGAGGTAATTAGTGTGTTAATCTAAACCTTGTCAGGGACTAGTGGGGGTGCAGGTTGCATACACGGGGCCTACAATTTCGGAAGCGTTCAGCGCCAAACATATAAAGCGACCAATTAGAAAATACGGGACATTCAGCTGTAAGACGGTCTCCGCGACGTGATTGGGCAGAGAATACGCACATGGCAGGCACGCCACGGTGGCATGCACTGTAATAACACGGTTGGTCACCAAAGTGGCAGTAATAAAATGTTCTAATGTCTGATGAATTGGACAACACGAGAACCCCTGAAGGAAAAACTTGTAAAAAATACCAATAGAGTATCACAAGCGCTAGGAGTAGCTAAAAAAGGGAATTGTAGCAGCTGCATTTTTGGTAGGGCTTGGGCAATGCATAACCCTAATACAATAGCATAGATGTACTGCGTTAATTGCCACTAATAATTATTTTATTAAGCACACACGTGAATACTGTCAATATAAATAAGGCTGAAAAAGATTGAGATCCAAGGGCGTCCCAGTATATAAAATAATTTCGTTCTTGCAAGACACATTCCCTAATAACTCTAGTCACTAAAAGGCAGCTTGACATCTCGAATGGCAATTAGATATCCGGGTTGGAAGGATTATCCGAGAGCTAGCAAATAAATATCAATAATAAGGGTGCGAGTAAAGCTCTCGTGAACTTCCGTCATACTTGGAGCATGGAATTTAAGATGCAGAGTGAGGGCTTACAAGGCCCAAGAAGAAACCAGCACACAGTAGATAAAGCCGCTAAATTAGAAAACCAAGCTTTAAAATATGGGTATCCTGAGAGGCCCGTTTATCAGTCCGTAGCAGCCTTTTTTGTTGGCTAATAACAAGTCGAATGCTAAACAGAACAAGACAGGAAAGGCAACAGGCTCTCCTATACACAAGTGACGTATTGAAATTAAGTTACCACCGAAATAAACGCCTAAGAGCTGCCAACAACTATTTTACGTGGCCGACAGGAGAGGAGCTGGATGTTGGCTGCAAAATAATATCTACTTTTGGTGAACAATCAGCCGCAAACCAGCAGTGGCGGTGCTAGCAGACTTTGGCGGGATTGAGGTCTGGCAAAACGGATTATTTCAGAAAATGCCACAGAGGTTCGCGACAACGTTAGGACGTGGCGAACATGAACCGCCGTCTTACGGGCTTGACTCCCACATAGAAGCAGATTTCAAAACTAGAGGAATCAATTTGCACCAGACTCGTGAATTTAAATGATATGCAAGTCCTATCATCACTAATCCGGACTCATGTCACAGTGTCCACGGGGACCTGTACGTGCGGACTTCCGTAAATGGATCGGATGAAAGGTATGCAAATTTGCTGCCTTGGAAATAAAAGAGAATTAAGCATGACAGAATAAAAACTCCCCAACAACTGAGAACGCTGAACAATGTGAATTAACGTAACAAAATGTGGACGCCGCCTGCCCTTGAGGCGCACTGCCGGATTATTTTTCCCATCCAAATGATGAGGAATAATTCTGCTCCTATGACAGCGGTCAACAGCTCAAAGTGAGTAAGCTAAATTTAACTTGCACTGAAAATCAGCGACGCCTGATATCGCACATTCGGCGTCTCCGTGGTGCTGTTATTAGTAGCTCTTTTGCAGAAGTGCCCGCCTCAAAATTAGATTACGTGCAGAAAGAGGCTGCCTGCCACGAAGGTCTATTGGCCCGCAGGTGTATCCTAATGTCGTTTCGGCGATAGAATAATCAAGACAGGCGACTGAGATGCATCTTCTAGGAGAGCCGTTGATTACTATGTAGTGGAAAAGCGATAGACAAATGGCGCGGGGCGTGCCGGTACGACCAGCTGCTTTCGGCGCAGCATGATATATGCAATTATCTGATACTCAAACAAGGACCGTAACCAAAATATATAAAAACGCCACATACTCGTCTGAATCTATTGGGATAAGTCGGTCTTATTGTCGTGTGAGTGCCGTAGTCACGGTCGACTGCGAAAATAGAGCTAAACATTATTTTGTGAAAATTTGTCAATGACACAAACCACGGTTTGTCGAAAATAGCGACTTGTGGAAGCAGAAAGTCCTGACCAACTAAAGGATAGTGTCACCTCCGCCATCAGCCGCATTTCTCTAGTGTGTCAGAAAAAGTTAAAAGGCTGAGGTGCGCAGGAATTAGTTATTTGTCTAGATCGAATTCAGAAGTGCCGAGAAGATGCCGTCGGTCTCTAAGCCCTGCATCAGGGTATTCCTTAGGTGAGACAAAGGCTGTAAAAAGGCTGGGAAAATCAATAATAATCTTTCATTGAAAACAATTCTGCTCCAGAATAAGTCGGACGATAAACAGCTACCAGAGGGACTATTAGAGACAAATCTGTATTATCGTAAAACGAGTAAAGCAGACGATAAAGCAGAAAATCACACTGACGTTTCCCACTGGGAGAACTAAGCTTGTACCTAGTCCCGAGTAAAATTGTAATGTTTCAAACTTGTAGGAAAGGGTTAATGCAATACATTTGCGTAAATTGCCATCCATTCGGATATTGTACGTGACAATTCCAACATTTGTAGATATTGATGGTATCAATCGGCTGGGTTAAAATTCAGTAAAATTGGGTATCAGTAAGGCGCAGATGGTTAGCCCAAGAAGAGTTCGATCGATTAAGGGTAACTTTATAAGGCGATGTGTAAGATGCCAGCAAATTAAGACGACTTGTCAAGCAAAAATTGAAAGTTATTTGACATGTTCTCGGGATTTCCGATTAACATGGTAACTAAACAAAATTCAAAGCTTACGATGCTTTGCATTGAAGCTGTTATTAGAGGGCTCCGACTACTACCAACGACTTTTCGATCAGGAATACAAGGTAAGTGTTATGGTGAAAACAAAAGTTGGTAAGGGCTTTTCATGGGGTTAGACGGAAGGGTAAACTAATTTGGACTCACGGCTTTGTCACTTATCTCAGGAGAATACACTGAAGAACTGAAAATTAGCCCAAAAATTGAAATCACTTAGCGTACGTTTAGCATTATTTGGGTCAAAAATGAAATAGAAAGAAAAGAAGCTTAAGGGCAACAAGGGGCTGAGAAAACAAAACGAGACCTGCTAGTAACTGATCCAACAAACTAACATACCTGAAAAACCTTTTGCAAATCGAACACGTTACGAAATATTGATTTGTCGAAGAACACGTGTACGTGGTTCCCAAGGTCAATTATACCCCACGACTTTGCAACGCGGAAAACGCGGCCAACATGTTGACTTAGACGCGAGGGGTCTTTGCTGTTTGGCAACTCGGGACGAGAATCAAGAAGACGAGACTGCATGTTCCAAGCATTCGCATTGATCCGAACACAAAAGCTGGTAGGTATACGACGATGCGTTTTTCCATTTTCTGCTTCCGCTTCGCCGGTGAATTGATCCTCAGTGGATGGACAGAGAATATCGAAGAATTGTTTGTATTTGTCGAGAAAAGCGTATAATTCGAATCGGGTCAGACCAATTATTTTCTTCATATCATATGGAAAGGCAATCAACTCCTTTATTACTAATGCTACGTGCAGGCCGTTGCTGAATGCGGGCCGAAGGATTCGTCGAAGCACAAGGATAACCGAGAATTCCGATGCCGGCAGTATGCAGGACGTTGCGTTTGCAAAATCTGTCGAAGAAGAGAGGAGTACTTCAACTTTTAAAATTCCATTCGGGAGTACACCTTGATCGTTTGGCGAGATACCAGCATAATTTCCTCGATCCTCATTCTGGTGTTTATGATGTGAATTACGCCTTGATTTTGACAGACCAACCGAACCATCCTTGAGATGAAAGACTTCAGGGTATTGACGAAGAAAGGAAGACAGGGACTTAATGTTAGGGAATAAGGCGCGGGTAATAGGTGTGACATAAGAAAGACAGTCCATTAGTCTCTGAATTGGGACAAAGCGATGTGGCCCACACGACAGTAAGTAATTCTGCAAGAACGCTACGGTGTTTTGGCGAAGAATCGGATCAGAAAGCAGTGATATTTGTGATGGTGGATCAAGGATAGAAGGATTTAGACACGGACAAAAAGAATCCATTCCTGCATATTTTGAGTTTACCCAAACGGGACTTTGGTCGACATCAAGAGTACCCGCCGGGTAAACATAATTTCCGGCAATAACAAACAGAGAAGGGAACATTTGCAGGAATTCAATAAACTCAGCCAAAGAGGCACTGTTGATCGGTACGGAAAACGCGTATGGATCGTGCACTCCATTCATATGGGCAAAAGAGGCCACATATAGAGCATGGATTGGCAGAGGGCCCCTGTGATTGAGCAAGATTTCCAACAACAATAATGCTTTTGGGTAGTTTTGTTCAGCAACACCATTTCCTAGCATCATCATTCCAGTTCGAGGCAAATTGTTGAGGGAGCAACCCGTGCTTCCAATCTTCCCTTCTCCAGAGGTCATCAATAAAGGCCGCTCGCGTCCTCGAACAAAAAAGGCGCCAGTGTTAGGTCAGATATGATTGGAGGGAACGATTCTAAATTCCCGAAGGCATACATAAGTTCTACTTTACACACATGAGTGATTCGGAAAATATGAACTCTTTTGTCTATATTTTTATGTTGCCGAGACTATTTCCAAGGCTATGAGACGAAAAAGTCAACTGTGATCTATGGTTACCAAGGTTTGTCATATCCAGGAGTTGGAAGCCGAGACTAAAGGAAACAGATTTAGGAACAGTAAAGCAATCATCTTCAAGAGAGATTCTATTTTATATAGAGTGAACACGTGCTGGGGACACTGCCAATAAGGTGAAATCATCGAATTATTGTAGCAAACTTGGTGAATGCAAGTAAGATAGGAAAAGGACGCCATGAAACTACTGAACGGTTGAAAAAAATTCACGAGGACAGAACCGGTAATGAGCTAGATAGTGAAAAAGAGGCAACCAGAAAGAGCTTTATTTTGGTTAGGCATGTTTAAAAGATAATAATGTAATCGATATCAGCAGTAAATCCAAATAGATAAATAAATGATTTTATTCTGCTTAATGTCACAAGCACCATTTGGAGGACTGTTGAAACTGCGCCACAATCATATCTAAGTGACTGCTGCCATTGTCCCATGCTCTCTCAAGCTCTCTCAGACCTGGATGGACGCATTCAGATTTCGCCCTGTCTTTTCCAGTGGCAACTGCTGTCTGATATAGCAACATAGGTCTCTGTGCACGATATAGCCCTCCTGGTGGCTTTTGCGTTTTAAATTCCATCCTGGGCTTCGGCCTGATAATTGTTGTGACTCAACTTAGACGCCGCGGGTCTGCCCAACGCAAAAAATGGAATGGCCGTACAGCTACACCAGTAGATTATGTCGGGCTATAAAGCGGTCATCTATGAGCTCCAAGCTGAGATACGAAATATCAAGTTAAAAGTGTCCGACTTAAGAAACAATAGCCAAACCCCAGAGATAGGTGAAGCCAACAAAATGACGATGACATACAAAATACAGAGCTTATTCAATAAATTGGGTGAACTCAAACTGGCAGTGGACCATTTGGCAACCTGACCTGGCAGCTCTAATGTAAACATAGTTATATGGGCAGATAGCAGGTGCAGAATTTAAGCTGGTAGTCTTGTCGTAAATGTTTTAATCGACAATAGAAGGTTTTCCAAATCACAAGTCAGGCAAGACAAAGTTGGTAGGAACAGCTTTACTGAAAGAAAATGAACAGTACAAAACTGTGTGACGAACCAGCTGCCAGCTATGTCTGCACGCCAGTTGTGTCCGTGAAGTGGTGTGTTGTTGTGAAGCTTTGCCTGTGTGATGAGTCCTCTGCCGTCTGCGGCCAATCAAATGAAGCGGGAGTGTCGATTGACTTGGAGCTTATACGCTTATCAAGTGGCGTGTTGATCGAAAGGGCGAGAAAAGCCGATAGCGCGCGGAGTGGATAATAACGCGTGGGAGCAGGGCCTGACAGAGCGAGGGTAGGATGACTCACGCGCGATTTTCAGCTTATCCGTATGGGATGAATAAATAACTAAGTTGTTTTATATTTTAGGCCCGGTGGGCCTCGTCATCGGTTGTAGGGGCGGGGGAATCGCGATACTCTAATGAGATGGCATCGACTACGTCCCAGATATTTCCTCATCAAGTAGGAAAAATCCCTGCAAAATACTTGGTTGTTAACGGAGAGTGCCGACCCAACCGGACCTCCATATTGCTCCAGTATACAAACCCAATACACCACACACGGTTGCACTTATTACTGAGATAAAGCGAAGCTGCTGCAGCAAACATGTCTTAAAACCTGGAGATTTTAACTCGCCAGACCTTACTTGGGATTTGATGCACATGTTGCGATCAGAAAACCCATTCGATCAGAACTTTCTTCCATTGCTAAGTGACGAATTTCTTACGAAAACGTCACATTGGACACGCGGTTCCAAAATGGGTAACAGTCTAGCTGTTTGCATCTTGCCACTTGTAGCGATGAAAACTGTAGCCTTGGATTAAATACTCAGACCCCTTGATCATCGCGTTCTTGTTTGGAAGTACAGAAATTTCGCTGCGCCTGTCACTCAAGCAGTACCTAATAGGATTATACCAAAATGAAAGGACTACTCAACGAGATTGTCTGAAGCCCTGTACACGTACCTGATCCGAATGACGCCTGGTGCTTCTTTTGGAACTTAACTCAACATTAGTAGACAATTATTGCCCGCCTAAAAAGAGTTCACGCGTCTCCCGGCCACTGATTATACAAAGGAACCTCAAGAAGAAAATAAGGCTGTGGAAAACATATTCTAGCTACCACCAACCGAAGCACCTCTGTGTTTAAGAAATAGCGAAGTCTATGTCGAAAAATCATGCGGATAGAACGATTAGCCTTTCAGTCAGAACTAGTCAAAGAAATACCTAACAACTCAAAATGTTCTTTTCTTACGTGAATAAGACAAAACGAAATCCAGATCTCATTCCTTGTCTGAAGGATAACTAGGGGAACAAATTAAACGATACTTCAGTTAATACTTATCTCTTGCCTAACTTTTTATTTCTATGTATACCAAAGAGCCACCCTTTAACGAGAATTAACAACGATATATTGTCCCGGCGACAGATATAATTAGCACGGTGGCGTTTGCACCAGACACAGTTAGAAAAACCCTGAGATAACTACAGCCCACTAAATCACCTGGCCTGGATGGCATATTAGCGGAACTTCCGAATGAGCTCGCAGAACAACTGGCCTCCCAATTTTCCAAGACCTTCGATGAAGAAGGGGGCTTTGTCAACCGACTTGAAGCTAGACAACATAAACCCTATTTAGAAAGAAGGAGAGAGAACCTCACGTAATATATTTAGATCAGTTAGTCTCAAAAGCATTTGTTACAAACTAATGGAGAAAATAATCAAAACGGAACTTAGGAGACATATTAGGGAGAACAGCTTGCTAAGTGCGCGGCAACATGGATTTATATGTGTCCGATCTTGTCTCACTAGCCTGCTAAAATCCATGGAAACTGGACGAATTCATTCGAAATGGGTTCGTCGGTCGAGGCGACCTATATTGACTTCAGCAAGGCATTCGAATCAAATGGTTACGACTGGAAGTCTACTCAAATGGTCAGCCCATTTTCTTACATGCAGGCTTCAGCGTGTTTGTATTTGAGACGCCAAATTGAAATGGAAAACCATTTTCAGTAGGGTTCCGCAGGGGAGAGTTCGGAGTCCAATTCTGTTTCTGATATATGTGAAAGGCTGTCTTGATGGTCTAACCTGTGAGATTGTAATGTTTACTGGCGATCTAAAGATATGGAAGTCAATCGAAAGCTCGCAGGATGGGTAGAGCTTGCAAATTTACTTGAATTACTTGCAAAATTGGTCCCTGCAGCTCAATTTCAAAAAATGCCAGTCATCCGCCTATGGTCTACTTACGAAAAGGGGATAATATTTGAACACGAGTACTTCATGTAGGTTAACAACTCGAGCAAGTGAACAAACTAAGGGATCTGTACATTTGTATGAAACCCTTTCTAAAAACCATTAACTTACTATACTAAAACTGCAGAGAGCTATAAATATCCTAGCAGCGATCAAAAGATCCTTCCTCTGTTTTAACGCGGGGCTTTTTGTGTGCGTGTTTTAGACATTTTTCTGGCCGCCGTTAGAATATTGCTTTCAGGTGGGGTGCCCCTGGATGAACCAAGATTACGTAGAGCTAGAGAAAGTTCAACGAAAGGCGACCAACCTACTCAGCGGCTTGGAATTTCTACCATATGAGGGTTGGCTAGAAAGACTAAATTTGTTTCCTGCCCCCAATAGGCAATATAGGGGATATAATCATGGTCTTTAAACTCGTCAGAAGAGCTGTTGAGATGGCTGATTTTTTGAATTGGCGAAAACGACACTCCTAAGGTCATCAGTGCGAACTGAAGAAACACTATGCGAAACTTGAAGTGTGGGCCAACTTCTTTTCACATCGGGTCACTGAACACTGGAGCAAACTAACTCCTTCAGATTTATCGGCAGTAAGTGTTGAGGTATTCAAAATAGGGCTAGATAAAACTTTAGGCAATGGTCGTATATTTGGTAGACATCAATGATTACTCAGAAACATATGCATGATTTACCAGAATCTATTCGTAAATAATGTTTTCAAAGGTCCTGCATATCTTCCTTATATATACTGAATTATTAGGGTACTTTCACGGTAAATAAGGAATGATTTTTCGAATGATTTTTAGGACGAGTAAACATAGACTTTACAGTGTTCGGTCAGTGTTTATAATGTAAGTAATCTGAGATAAAAAAAGTGTTGGCGAACATCAAAAAACTGCAAAGAAGATGAAGACGCGATCACGGGGATGGCATATTTATTTATCTGGACTAGACATTTGCCTGTGTACCTGTTTCAACTACATCAACGAACATAGTGATACATCCCCTGCTATCACATCCTTCGTTCATGCGGTGATGAGGTTCGGTCCAGTTTCCAGCCAAGGATGCACATCGTTACGACGACGTGAGACGGCGTGGATGTGGACTCAGCCTACTACAAATGCAACCTTCTCCCTCCCAATTACCTCCACCTCCCTTTTCTTGTAAATTAACTAGGAAAACACGTCAATTATTGCTACAAATTCATTATCTCTCAATATGGCCTCTTGTACAAAGCCGAAGGCTCAGACAATACAAATACTATACCAGCGCTTGCATCAATATCTTCTTTATAACAGGAATCTGTGGTTCGCATATTTGCTTTCAGTGGTGAAAAATCCCTTTAAATTTAGCTGAAAAAGACAGAAAAAAATGTGATTTTATTATTTTTAAGGAGAAAAATGTTCCCCATGAGAGGGTAAATGTGTGTGTGGAAAGGGATATTCCAGCAGGGGAGAGTATACAGGCTTTTGAAACGGTCCTCTTTGAAGTAGAATTCTTAGACCGGATGAAGCTAGTGGCTACAGGTGTGATCATACTAATTTTGGCGTGTTAGCAGAAGCAACCGCCGAGGTGATCAGGCAGGAGAAGCAGACCTCGATCGATCATAATACGTTTAACTTCCAAGAGAGGAGAGAACACTGGAGGTTAGGAGGATCACCAAAGCGCAGAGGTGCGACCATGATCGTTATTCGCTGACCCATCAAACAACTAGCAGATGGCAAAAACAGGAATTTACGGCGGTCATCAACAGATCTCTTGGGGTCGGAATGGGAAATGATATAAAACGTCGCGGAAATCATTGCTACAGGAGGCAGGGTGTAATAAGAATGGATATAACAGCGAACTGAAGGATTTTTGTTGAAAAAATCAAGTGAACGTTAGCATTTGAGCAAGTTAAGCGAGTATTAAATTTCCTTAAGTCATTAGGGAATCTGTTTCAAAATCCAGAAATTAAGTTCCCGGGAAGTAAACGTCCAGTACCGACTTTATAATTTCTAAGGCACGGTATTTACGTAATTTTCATTTGAATACCAATACTTTACAATGTGTCCCAAGTCCAAACGAAAGATTGTTCGGAAGATTCTTCTGAGAAATGCCTAGGAAGTTTTCACTGTCTACTCTTTTTGTTCAGTTATCCCGACTGGCTTATGTAAAGTGGAATCGCCAATAAGTCGTGGTACAAGATTAATACTTACACCTGTAATTATATTTCTTGGAACAAGTAAGAAGCCCTGTATGTTTACTTTTACTAACTAACCGGCGTCCGCACGCTTTTCGTCTGCAGTTATTTAAACGAGCTCTTTTGAAAGTTTCTGCTGTAACAATGCATTTCGTAGCTGCTGTGTATTAATGTGGGGTTTAAAATTTAGAATTCATATATTTTTAGCACTAGAAAGGCACTGTTTAAACAAACTTACTATTGGAGTAAAATTATGGCAATGTGTGCAGATAACATATACAAATTTGTAATAATGGAAGCAGAAATTGTCCTTTTAGGGCAATAGTTAGCGGTGTTTCGAAATTATTTTTGAACAAGGAAATAGGTAGTGAGATAAACCCTTACGCCGAAAATAGAGACAGAGTTCAACGGGCATCCATTTGCAAAAAGAGTGAAGAGAAGAATACTGATTAGGAAAACTAGATGGGGGAGGGGTAGAGTAGGCTATTACTACGATAGCACTTCAGGATGAAATAATGAAACGTATATATAGATTGCTAGTGATCGCTAAGGCACATGAAAGTAAACCTCGTAAAAAATTGTCAGTTTACGTGGGGCCTGGACATCTCAGGAGCCAGAATACCATTCTGATGATGGCTAGTAGCCAAGGAAACGGGAGCAATTTAGACTGGGTAGGTCTCTGTGGCTTCCGTCGTTTAAATGACTGGTGGTGATAGACATCGTGGTTCTTGGGGAGCACCAAGCAGAGAAAAATAGTTTCAAGGTCTCCTAAATTCCCGATGGTCTTTTCTCGGAGTCATGGAGAAAACTGCTTGGAAAGATCAGGAAAATTAAAGGTTAATATTCTGCAAATATTTCAATGCTAAGTTTGAGAAGTCAGTCAAATTTTCTGCAGAGACTGAGGTCGACGATGAAAGTGCGTTCCTTGACGTCCTGCGAAAGCAAGAGGATGGACC